>BSBK01013981.1:105000-106321 GCA_027943335.1 Chamaecyparis obtusa
GGTTCCGCTCGGATCGGACCCCGCCCGCGAGCGCCGCTCGGCTCGACGAGCTCGATGGGGATCCCGTCCGCGGGCGAGCTGGGCGTGGCTACACGTATGACCCGAATGTAATTTTTTTTTTTTTTTTTTTTTTTTTTTAACTCTGGTTTTTTCGTTCTTATCCTCGTACGGAGCCTCCTTTGTTCATTTTTTTCCCGCGAGTTTCGACCCCGCCCGGGAGCGAGCTCGGCGCCGATCCCGCCCCGCCGCTCCCCGGAGAGCTCGACCGGTTCGGTTCCGCTCGGATCGGACCCCGCCCGCGAGCGCCGCTCGGCTCGACGAGCTCGATGGGGATCCCGTCCGCGGGCGAGCTGGGCGTGGCTACACGTATGACCCGAATGTAATTTTTTTTTTTTAATTTTTTTTTTAACTCTGGTTTTTTCGTTCTTATCCTCGTACGGAGCCTCCTTTGTTCATTTTTTTTCCGCGAGTTTCGACCCCGCCCGGGAGCGAGCTCGGCGCCGATCCCGCCCCGCCGCTCCCCGGAGAGCTCGACCGGTTCGGTTCCGCTCGGATCGGACCCCGCCCGCGAGCGCCGCTCGGCTCGACGAGCTCGATGGGGATCCCGTCCGCGGGCGAGCTGGGCGTGGCTACACGTATGACGCGAATGTATTTTTTTTTTTTTTTTTTTTTTTTTTAACTCTGGTTTTTTCGTTCTTATCCTCGTACGGAGCCTCCTTTGTTCATTTTTTTTCCGCGAGTTTCGACCCCGCCCCGGAGCGAGCTCGGCGCCGATCCCGCCCCGCCGCTCCCCGGAGAGCTCGACCGGTTCGGTTCCGCTCGGATCGGACCCCGCCCGCGAGCGCCGCTCGGCTCGACGAGCTCGATGGGGATCCCGTCCGCGGGCGAGCTGGGCGTGGCTACACGTATGACCCGAATGTAATTTTTTTTTTTTTTTTTTTTTTAACTCTGGTTTTTTCGTTCTTATCCTCGTACGGAGCCTCCTTTGTTCATTTTTTTTCCGCGAGTTTCGACCCCGCCCGGGAGCGAGCTCGGCGCCGATCCCGCCCCGCCGCTCCCCGGAGAGCTCGACCGGTTCGGTTCCGCTCGGATCGGACCCCGCCCGCGAGCGCCGCTCGGCTCGACGAGCTCGATGGGGATCCCGTCCGCGGGCGAGCTGGGCGTGGCTACACGTATGACCCGAATGTAATTTTTTTTTTTTTTTTTTTTAAAACTCTGGTTTTTTCGTTCTTATCCTCGTACGGAGCCTCCTTTGTTCATTTTTTTTCCGCGAGTTTCGACCCCGCCCCGGAGCGAGCTCGGCGCCGATCCCGCCCCGCCG
>BSBK01013982.1:0-62500 GCA_027943335.1 Chamaecyparis obtusa
TTAATAATAATTTGGATTAATTTTTTTAAATAATGTTAATAATACATATTTATATGTGTAATTATAATTAAATTAAATTAAATTAGAAATTCATCTTTTAGGATTTTAATAGGTTTCATTTTATTTTATGTTTGATTTTAGTTTTTTTTTTTAGATCAATCTTTTCTTTATTGATGTTCCACAAATGTTATTTCAATATTTAGAAGCAATAAAATTATAATAAATCAATATTATCTCTGAAATTCCCCCTCTATTTGGAAGAAACCAACTTTGCACAAGTGAGAGAGGCTCACTTGATATGAAGGTGGGCTCTTCCACCATACATTTGTACTTACTACCCTTCTCACTTTTCTTTTTTGGTTTACGAAAGATGGGGCTAATGTTTTTCCTTGCAAACTACCCTCATCTTCTAGTGGAGATGCTAATATTTATTTCAAGAGCACAATGGAGGGCCCTTAGATGGGTCAATGAATTTCTTGTTCAAATATTTTTACCTCTGATCTCTAGAGAGTGATTCTAATGACAAAGGACAAGGACGCGAGAATAACTCTCCCTCTAAACACATCATTTGACCTAAATCTATAATGGCTAAAGCTATAAATGTGTATCTTGTTAGACTTAAGGATTTTTCTTTCTTTCTAGCCATTTTGGATCCTAGTAAGATTATTTTTACAAATTTTATGAATAGTTAGCTATAGATAATGAGTTAATAAATCTGAGCTCCATTTCTTGTTCTGTAGAATGGTGCAAAGAGGCCTATTGATAATTTTTTGCAAGGATGCTCACAGTTAAAAAAGGTGGTTAAAAATAAATTATGGTCTAAAGGAAAAGGATTTTTTTAGGGCTATCTCATTCACCCCTAAGGGAAACTATTAGGAAGTGGCTACCCTATCATTCCCTAGATGGGTCATTATCCATTCGATTAAATCCATGTTGTGGAAATAACTTTATAAGGATTTGGAATCTCTAGAAAGTGTTCTTTGAATAGTCCAATATGGTACCCTTCTTCCTCACATGCATCCTAGATTACTCTTAGCTTTATTAAGAAAAGAGTGAATCTTTCTAGTGAAATTAATATTGAGCTTGATAATGATATTATTACAATATATGCCCTATGGAATTCCTTAGGGGCCTTTATCTATGTTTTATCTACAAGAAAGATCCCGACATGTGAGGAGGAATTTCCATTTGTTAAAAAAGGAAAACAAATCCTTACCACTCTACAAAAATATTTATTAACCCTTCTAATAAAACTAACCACCAGGAGAGTCATTCCAACAAATCTATGGATAAACCTCTCCAAATATTATCAACCCTATTGGAAAATAATTCATTGGTTCTGATGGTAGGAGCTCACATAAGACCCCAACCATCCATCCTCCACAAAAGGAAGTTTTTGTTGTTTATAATTATGCTCCAATCAATACCACTCCTCCCCCCACCAATTGTGGAAGGTCTCCTAGGTCCATTGTTGAACTAAACTTGATTTAATGTAGCTTGTTGTTAAGGATGTTATGTGTACCCAATCCATCTCTACCCCTCTTTCAAAGATCATCTATTTGAATCAACCTTGTTCCTTTTCTTCATCTTATAGCTCCCCTAAGAACATAAGCTAGAATTATCAACAATTTCTTTTTGAAAAAGATGAGATGTATTTGTGAGAATTGTTTAAAAGGATTCATAAAAAAATTATACAATGGGATCCCTATGAATAATAGAAACATAATCAATAGAGACTCTCCCCAGGATTCCTCTCATTCACCTATCCCTAGTAGGGATAAGATCATTTTCCTAGATAAGGGAGATGTGGCTTCACTAGTCAATCTAATTGGGTTCAATTGTGGTGAGAATCTTAAATAAAAATACTATGTAGATACTATGAATATACCTTATTGTCCTCAAGAATATGTAGGTATCATTGGTGGTGATGATAACACCACTAAGGACCTACGGAGGGACTCTGTGGGAATATAGAAATATAAGGATTTTGCCTCCTCTGTTGACCATAATCAGAGGTATGATGATGAGGACATCACCCTTAATCATAACCTTGATATTGTCCCTACTAAGTGAGGGGGTTTGAGTCATAGCACTATTGAAAGTATGTACTTTGAAGTTAATAAAGGTCCTATTGTACCATACATGGGTTCAAATAAACTAGGTGAGCTAAATTATTCCTTGAAGAAGTATGATGCAAATGAAAGTAAAAGTAAATTTTCCTTTAAAAATAAAAAGAGATCTAGGAGAGATAGTTCCTCCTCAATGGGAGGAGAACAAACTTTTGATTTCAAAAGGAGAAGGGGAAGACCTAGTGGATCTATAGACGATAGGTCTAGATTTAGGGTCTCTCAAGGCAAGCTGCCTAACTACCATAAGGAACTTAGGATGCCCACAGAAACTAAATCATAATTTCCTATGGAGATCAATTTCATTTCATGTAATATAAGGTGGTTTGAAACCCTAGACTAAGAAATATTGTTAATAGGTTTCTAATACCTCAGAAGACATTGGATGTTGTACTGTTGCAAGAAGTTAAAGTTGTGCAATTACTGTTTGATATTATTCTAAGTGTTTTTAGAGGTATGAAGATATTTACACTACCAAACATAGTAAAGGTGTGTGTGTGTGGGAGGGGGGTGGGTAGCTATTTTATTACACCAAAAATGTAGTAAGAAGGTTGTGAGGTGGAGATAATCCCCTTGAAATAGGATTTCTTGGGTAGTCATCAAATGCAAAGAAAAGAAGTATGTGATATGCTCCTTATATGCCTCCACTGATTAGAATGAAATAATTGATCTATGAAACTGGTTGGCCCAGCTTAATGATGTTCAATGGATCTTAGGGGGTGATTTCTATATGCACCCTAAAATGGTCGCCTAGACTATGGGCCCCCATTAAACAATTTATCAAATCCCTAAATCAATATTTTCAAAAATCAACATTTTTCAATTATATCAATTTCTTTGATCAAATCCTATTTTATCATTATTGATTATTTGCCTTGGTCTAACCATTTTATCCTAAAGTCTTTATTTATTTAAAAGGAATTTTCTCCCCTTTTAATAAATAAAAAGCCCCCACTTTTCCTCTTATCCTAAGTTGCACAAATAAAGCATTATTCTTATTTTATAAAAAGAAGAAAAGCACTTTTTGTCTTATATGGACACAAAAGTCAACTCTTATTTTCTCATTGAAGGATATTTGTGCACATAGGTTGCTCCTCTTTTAAACTCCACCCTTGACTAAATCTTTTTCCTCTTAATCTCCATGGTCCATTCCTTTTCAATTCCTTTAAAAGGAGAGCTCTTTTCTCATTCTTAGATCCCAACTTTGAATACTAATCTTATGCTGCAGGATTTCTTGGAGACTTTGGAGCTTTTGGAGATCATTTCTTGCATTCTAGTTTCATTATTGCATCATAGCTTTCATGACATCTAGCTTAGTTTCCTTTATGCTTTAGATTAGCTCACATAGCTTAATTAGCAAGGGTTTGTAATACTTTCCTTTCATAGCTTAGCTTGCATCTTCATTCATAGCTTAGCTTGCATTGCATTGCATTCTCATTGATTCTTGAGGATATTGGCATTCTTGCCCTTGTCTCTTTGAATCTCCCATTGTGTGGTTTACTAGCAAGGTTGCATGCTTCAATAGCTCTAGCTGAGAGCACCATCAACATCCTTGTGACTCCATGCCTAGGGAGCTCTAGGTCGCTTTCTCAAGGTTTCCCATTCATGGATTCCCTTGGAAGTAATGACTTAGAGAAGTGCACTATTTAGTGTGTACATTTTTGGCGCCCATTGTGGGGTAGAACATTCTTGTTTTGTCATTCATTTTTTGCATTTCTGTCATTTTTTCATCAATATTTTCTTGTTGTTTCGTCAAAAATTTGCTCTTTGTTTTTTTTGGATAGAATTATCATGTCACAATTTTCCAGTGTTGTATGATAGTTTCTTACATACCAGTGCGATATTTTAGTAGTTATAATATCGCACGCTTTGGAAGATTATATCACACTCTTGTTCTATTTTCTGTCACATGCAGGTAGCAGGAATTATCACCCAGAGATATATTATCGCACCAGTACAGGATGAAATATCACATGACTATTTCTCTAACAGAAATATCACCCAGGCCTGGCATTGAGCACTTTTTGTCATTTCTTTGCAAGATCTACTTGATTTTGATTCGAATTTCTGATTTGCTGTTGTAGAAGAGGGGTCTATTTGTAGATTTAATTTGATTTTTGATGTGATAACCCTTGTAGGGCTAACAAGTGGTGCTTGTAGGTGCTCCTATTGCTTGATTATTTGCCTAAAAGAACACATGTCAAAGCTTCAAATGCACAAGGGCTACTAACAGCTTTTGTAGGGCTACCCAAAGCATAAAAACCAATCAAGTGCTTGTTTAATTGCTTTCTTTTGAGTGCGGCATATACTAGTTGTTTCATTTCATAGGCACTTAATATCTTGTTGTAAGAATCTTTGGGTGGTAGGAGAAGTATGCTCTTCACCCTTGTGGTCAACTAGAAAATATTGACCCATCTTTAGATTTTGAAAGCAAGAGGGCAATTGAACCTTTCCTTGGTGTGTTTGGGAGATATTTTTGAGCTAGGAGATTATGCTCTTCACCTTTGAGGTGAAACAAAAATCCTAACACTCAAAGGTTGATCCACTCTTTGTTTAGCTTTAAGAATCCTTTAGTGGGCCTGCTCTTGAGCAATCAAGAGGAATGACCCAAGTGGGGACAAGGTTTTCATCAGCTATTCCAACCCACTATAAACTCAAGGCTATCAAGGACACAAAACCTTGGTAGATGTAGTACTTGTCTTCACTTAATGTGTGTACTTATGGGATTGTGACCATGAGGAAAGTGTTGAGCAAGAATGCTTAAGGTACTCTTGTGGCTGTGAGGTCCATTACTTGTTGCAAGGTAAGGAGTCCCTTTGGGGAGCAAGAGGGTTATTACAAATAGAAGCCCTTATTAAGAACCATAGATAAAAGCCACCCTATTTTTCTGCTTAGCTTCTTGGTGCAAGGATTGATCCAAGTGGAATAACTTGGATCACCCCAAGATTATTCACCATCTATGTTCCTTTGGTTTTGTCATTGGCACTTCCATGACAAAGCCAATATCTATTGTGGGCAACCACTTTGTGTGAGGCAATGGGACATCAAGTGTGGGCCAAGTTGTTAAGTATTGAGCCATTGACTGTTTAGGCTAGTAAGTGCTTGAAGTGTTCTCACTATGATCTACCCATGTAAATGTTCTCAAATATCAAACATCACGGTAGCATTAACAGGATTTTATTGCTTTGATATCACAATTTCTTGTTTTGGCAAGGTTTCTTTAGCCCTTGTGCAAGTGTTTTATGACATGTTTGTGTTATACACTAAGTTTGCACCTTTGTTTCAAGCTCTCTTGGTCTTGATAACTTAGTATAACATGGGATTAATCTCTAGGTGTGGGACCTATGCTAACTAAGATGAAACCTTTAGGTTCTACGTTGGTTCCTCTTAGATAATCACCTTAATTTGCTTCTAGACATGAAAGGTAAAACTTGAGGGGAAAAGGGATAGAAGGAATGCTTGGAAAGGGAAAATACTGAAAGCAAACTACCTAGTAGGTGATACACCAAAATTAGGGTTTGGATCTCAGTATAGAGGATGAAATTAATGAACAACTTAGGTCTAGGAGGTCACAACTCACTGAATAGGCTTGCATAAGTGTTTCATAGAAGGGTCTACAATAGAAAGAGGCTATTCAGGGAAAAAGAGGATTTCACAAACAATAGCATTACTGAAGATTTAGACACAATTTATGACCTGCAAGAAAACATTCACTTCCACAACTTGACATAGGAATGAGACAAGATTGTTAGGGGGTTGAAGTATACCCACAAAAGCATTCACATCCAATCATCCACAATAACACAATAGTTGTAGAAAGAGAGAGGGATTAGGAACCCTAAGATATCACTGAAACATCATATACTTCAATTCAATAAGAGAGAATTCAGACAAGGAAGTATGGGGATAGAAAGAATGTCACAAAAATACTTCTGCAATATCTGAATCATCAATGAAAGATTACAGAATGTGGAAAACCAGAGGGCAGGAAGAAATGCCACAGATAGCTTTCCAAGAAAGAGACTTTCTTTTTCACAAAATGTGAACTCTGAGCTCTAAAAGCTCCAAAAAAATAATATATACATCTCCTCTAAGCAAGCAGGAGAAAAACCTAACTACAGTTGCATATATTTGCATATAATAATCAAACCCTAATTGAGTCACTTCTAATCATAAATGTTTCTATCAAATATCTTGGCTGATTAGACATACTTCTCTACAAGTTAAAAAACTTGATGCCACTGCCATGAACTTATCTCTACAAGTCGGCCTCATCATGAATGCTCAAAAACTAATCCTTGCAAATATTTGAATTTAAAATTATATATGGCCACAGGTGGCGGAAACCCTTTTAATGCATCATCGGCCCAGAACACCGACATGGTACCCCACTATGGCCACCCAAACCTCTATCATCTTCCATTCAACTGCAACTGTCCTGCAAAATTTAACTCTGAGCTACTCTTTTGTCACTCAGGACCTGCTAGAAAAAATGTTGGCAAAAACCCTTGTAGAAAGATTTAAATTTGAATAATAATGTCTACCGGGTCAGGTTTAAAACACCACCGTCTATCCCTTCATTTCTAGACAGATTGGGTGGTTCACATTGATCTTACAATAGTCACGGGCCCCTTGGAAGGTCAAAGACCATGTCGTCAGCAACAACCAATAGAAAATGAGCATGTCAGAGAAGACCGACACCTTAGAAGTCAAATGAACCTGGACCTTGCATCGGACGGTTGTCGCTATGTTGCTACCCTTAAATATCGTGCAAATTCCTTCAGCGATATAATGACAAACATGAGATTCATGTTCGCATTTTAAGTTGCCTTAGGAAGCTGACCCCACCTAACACATCCTTTGGTCAAACCACTGGCCAATCAAAAAATGCCACGTCACAAAATTCGGCAAGCGGACATTCAAAATTTTCTTACTGCGCCTCAGGCCCACTGAAAATTTCCAACTCATCATCCTTCGACCAATCAGGAGTTTTACACCTCAGCAATATCTAACAACTGACCCATCTGACAAAACCCTGGTAACAAGAAAGATCAATGGTTGTCACATGATCGCAAGGAATATTCTGGGCCCTTGCGATCATGCGACTGCCATTGTATTGAAAGGAAAGGCAGCCCGCTAGGCCCCTGCTAACCTATCTCCACATCACCGCCTTCGACCAATCAGGAATGAGAACCTCTGATAGAACTGACAATGGACCTGAAATTATTTTCCTTCATCAGACGGTTGTCGTTATATCGCCAGCTTAAAAAGGCATCAACTTTCCTTAGCGGTGTAGTGACAACCACAAAATCTTGCCAAGCGTTAACCTTTGAAGATGAAGAATGGGCCCGCTGATACATGTGTTATCCTGTCACATGGTCACAAGGGCTCAAAAGATTCCTTGTGAACATGTGACAGCCACAAGTTTTAAAGGGGTAAACTTAGGAAATATTTTCCAAAGAACTTAGGCCTTTGTAGGAAATATTAAAAGGGACCTCGCCCGATGACCTAGAGGTATAACATGAAGGTGGTCAATTTTTTAGCACATGCATTTTAGAATTTTAAGTGGCCTAAAAAGGTAATGGAAAAATAGAACAGGACCTAGGGTTTTTTAGGGTTTTTTGTAGCAACGACTAGATTTTCAAAAAAAATACTTGCAGGCCAGAGGGCTTAAAACATTTGCAGAGACCAAAGGATGAAGCAGAAGCTCATAAAATTTTTTGAGGGTGTTCAATAGGGTAAAATGAAGCTTTAGCTTGACCTGTGACCAAAAATGCATAGAATAGGGAATTTTGGTTAACATTTTGGTGATTTTTGTTGGATGTCAGCCTGCTAAACATTGATCACTGGCCTTGAAGCAATCCATTGGGCTTGGGGTCTCTTCTCAAGAACACAAAATTTTGATAGAAGGACAGAACTGGAACCAGAAGGAAAAACTTGTGCATAGGAACTTCTTGAAAAGCAGGAAACTAACCTAAAAAGAAGGAAAACTAACCTATTACAAAAAGAATGGTCAAACAAAACCATTTACTGGTAAATTAAAATAATTCCCCATCCTCCTTAGAGTTTTAAACCTTGCACATTTGATGCCAACAAGGAGAAAGTGGAAAAGAAAAACATACTGAACTACCTGGCATATCAACTTTTGAAACTGGTAGTCCAGACATCCAACCTTGATCAGTCCATAGGTGCTATCCTTCCAGGGAATCTGATCAGGTTGAACATGCTCCTAGTCCTCAAGGAATGGACCTTTGACATAACCCTTCATTGAATCTTTTCTTGACCCTACATGAGCTAGATATCTGATAGGACACCCTCTTGAGAGCATGGAGCCAGGCCCTTCTTGTTGCTCAGTATGCACCTTATGAATGTCTTCAGTAGGAAGATCAAGAATTTGTCCCTCCATGACAATCTGCCATATATTTTCCTCTTTTGCAGTTGGGACATAATTAACCCCCTGAAACACAAACTCTTCCCTAAGAACACACAAACCAATATCCTTTTCAAGAAGATGTGGAATATCAACAAGAGTTGAGCAGAAGGCATCAATTATCAAATCAAAATCATCTTGCTGCTCGAAGCTAGTAGCACTTATATCATATTTCTTGTCACAATCAGTGAGCTCAACTAGTAATTTTTTTACTACCTCATCTCACTCAATATAAAGAGGCATCTCCCCAAATAGATCAGTTGGGCTCTCACCTTCTTCATTTTCTTTCCTATCCTTATTTGACTACTCTGATCCATCTTGATGTAATAACCCTACCTATTCCTCATGATTATTATGAAAAAAGTATACCTAAAAGACAAAAATCATCTTCTTTCTGGTGGCCTAAAAGTTCTTGAGGTGTAGTGGACTTTTTAAGAATTGGCTTATAGGGCTTTATCTGTTGCAGGATAGGCTCATTATCACTTAGGAAGTGAAAAATTTTAGGTGCATCCTTTATAGTGGGAAAATGAGGTGGTTGGAATTATGGGATAGGGTCATGCATGGGCTCAGGCAAGAAACTTGGGATTTGAACCTTGTGAGTTTCTTGTTGTAATACCTCTGACTTTTCTTCATCAGGAAGTTCATAGTTCAAGAGAACAATCAGAAAATATGTAGCCTCCTTCCCAAAAAATGGGTTCAGGTGACTGCCAGCTGCTTGGATGCTTTGTGTTGGGACTATCTTCTTGACTGGATTATAGGGATGGAAAGGCCTTTTCACTAGATTTTGCCTTTTGCTTTGATACCCTCCTTGATATTGTGGCCTATTCTGCTGGTATGGTTGCTCTTGAACTTGGTATTTTTGTCTAGGTCCTTGGCTTTGCTATTGATAAGGTGGTCTAACCTCCTGATTCTTCCCTTTTATAGTGATCAACTCTTTGGTTAGAGCCTGCAGTAGGCTCATCATCTCTTGGTTTGTTTCTTGTTGATCTCTTCTCATTTCTTGCTGAGTACTTTTTAATTTGAGTAGCTCTTGAGAAGGGTCAACCTTGGTTTCCCCATAGCTAGAGCTAGCTTGAGCTTCTATTAATGCAGGCGTGGGAGTAAATGGAGGAATCTACAGAAGTGTAGTGGGCTGAAGACTGGGAGAGATAGACATGAGTGGCCTTGGGGTTATCATACCAGCCTAAATTAGACAATTTTCTTCCTTGATAGCTAGGTCAAAAGCCTGAGGTAATGAAGTGCCTCCTAAAGTGTGAATCATGATAGATATATCACTAGTTAGGCTTCTTAGAAAATAAAAGAAAGAACAATATGCTGAAGGCCTTATATTAACTAGGATCCTATTCCATGTCTTGAGGAATCTGCCATTAAAATCTGTCATCTGTTCTTGAGGGTCTCTCTTGATAATTTGGAGTTGCTCTACTAGAGACAAAGAGACTAATTCATCCTCAAAATATTTGTTAAGGAGCTCTCAAAGTCTATCCCATGAAGTAATGGAGCCAACTGCCAAATTTCTAAACCATTCAAGACCCTTACCTTTTAGAGAGGCTACTAATAGCTTCGTAGCCACATCTTCTTGAGTTATGTTGTGTATGCTGCAGATGGTGGTCACATCCCTTATATGTTCAAAAGTAATTGTCTGCCCTTCATCTGTGAAATCAGGTATACTCTTAAGTGCTGCCAAGGGCACATCATGGTGTTGGGCAAAATTCAATGGACTACCTTGATTAAAGGGTGCAAATGCAAATGGTCTTGCCATAATAAGGGTCTATTTTCCTCATAAGCTCTATCAAAAATTGGGTCTGCTTGTTCATAAAACTAATGGAGTCACCATATATACTTGAATATTAACCTCTCTAAGGTCTATATTATGCAATCAGTATATCAGAGATAGCATAATATTTCAAACAATGAACTTCTTTTGTGGTCCCACCGAGCATGCCAGAATTGTTACGCCCAAGGTGGGGTGCCTTCTCAATTTGAATCTGATCTCTATTTAAAAGCACTAAAAAAATCAATCACCTGTCCCACCAGGTGTGCCAGAATTGTTATACACTAAGTTTGCACCTTTGTTTCAAGCTCTCTTGGTCTTGATAACTTAGTATAACATGGGAATCATCTCCAGATGTGGGACCTATGCTAACTGAGATGAAACCTCTAGGTTCTATGCTGGTTCCTCTTGGATAATCACCTTAATTTTCTTCTAGACATGAAAGGTAAAACTTAAGGGGAAAAGGGATAGATGGAATGCTTGGAAAGGGAAAAGACCGAAAGCAAACTACCTACTAGGTGATACACCAAAATTAGGGTTTGGATCTCAGTATAGAGGATGAAATTAATGAATTTAGGTGTAGGAGGTCACAACTTACTGAATAGGCTTGCATAAGTGTTTCATAGAAGGGTCTGCAACAGAAAGAGGCTATTTAGGGAAAAAGAGGATTTCACAAACAATAACATTATTGAGGATTTAGACACGATTTATGACCCGCAAGAAAACATTCACTTCCACAACTTAGCATAGGAATGAGACAAGATTGTTAGGGGGTTGAAGTATACCCACAAAAGCATTCACATCCAATCATCCACAATAACACACAATAGTTGTAGAAAGAGAGAGGGATTAGGAACCCTAAGATATCATTGAAACATCATATACTTAAATTCAATAAGAGAGAATTTAGACAAGGAAGTATGGGGATAGAAAGAATGTCACAAAAATACCTCTGCAATATCTGAATCATCAATGAAAGATTACAGAATGTGGAAAACTAGAGGGCAGGAAGAAATGCCATGGATAGCTTTCCAAGAAAGAGACTTTCTTTTTTACAAAATGTGAACTCTAAGGTCTAAAAGCTCCAAAAAACAAATATATACATCTCCTCTAAGCAAGTAGGAGCAAAACCTAACTAGGGTTACATATATTTGCATATAATAATCAAACCCTAATTGAGTCACTTCTAATCATAAATGTTTCTCTCAAATATCTTGGCTGATCAGACATACTTCTCTACAAGTTAAAAAACCTGACACCACTGCCATGAACTTATCTCTGCAAGTCAGCCTCATTATGAATGCTCGAAAACTGATCCTTGCAGATATTTGAATTTAAAATTATATATGGCCACAGGTGGCGCCAACCCTTTTAATGCATCATCGGTGCAGAATACCGACATGGTACCCCACTATGGCCACCTAGACCTCTATCATCTTCCATTTAATTACAACTGTCTTGCAAAATTTAACTCATAGCTACCCTTTTGTTGCTCATGACCTGCTAGAACAAACGCTGGCAAAAACCCTTGCAAAAAGATTTAAATTTGAAGAATAACATCTACCGGCTCAGGTTTAAAACACCACCATCTATCCCTTCATTTTTTGGCAGATCAGGTGGTTCAAATTGATCTTACAATAGTCATGGGCCCGTTGGAAGGTCAAAGACCATGTCGTCAAAAAAAACCAATAGAAAATGAGCATGTCAGACAAGACTGACACCTCAGAAGTCAAATGAACCTGGACCCTGCATCGAACGGTTGTCGCTATGCCGCTACCCTTAAATATCATGCAAATTCCTTCAGTGGTATAATGACAACTATGAGATTCATCCATGTTTTAACCTACCTTAGGAAGCTGATGCCACCTGAAAAATCCTTTGGTCAAACCACCGGCCAATCAAAAAATGCCACGTCACAAAATTTGGCAATTGGACATGCAAAATTTTCTTTCTACACCTCGACCCCACTAACAATTTCCAACTCACCATCCTTTGACCAATCAGGAGTCTTACACCTCAGCAATATCTGACAATGGACCCACTTGACAGAACCCTAGTAACAAGCAAGATCAATAGTTGTCGCATGATCGCAAGGAATATTCTGGGCCCTTGCGATCATGCGACCGCCATTGGATTGAAAGGAAAGGTAGCCCATTGGGCCCTTGCTAACCTATCTCCACATCACCACCTTTGACCAATCAGGAATGAGAACCTCTTATAGAACTGACAACGGACCCACAATTCTTTTCCTTCATCAGACAGTTGTCATTATACCGCCAGCTTAAAAAGGCATTAACTTTCCTTAGCGGTGTAGTGACAGCTACAAGATCTTGTCAAGTGTTAACCTTTGTATATGAAGAATGGGCCCACTGAGACATGTGTCATCCTATCGCATGGTCGCATGGGCTCAAAATATTCCTTGCAAACATGCGACAGCCACAAGTTTTAAAGGTGTATACTTAGGAAATATTTGCTGGAGAACTTAGGCCTTTGTAGGAAATATTAAAAGGGACCCCGCTCGACGACCTAGAGGTATAACATGGAGGTGGTCAATTTTTTAGCACATGAATTTTAGAATTTTAAGTGGCCTGAAAAGGTAATGGAAAAATAGAACAGGACCTAGGGTTTTTTAGGGTTTTTTGTAGCAACAGCTAGATTTTCAAAAAAATTACTTGCAGGCTAGAGGGCTTAAAACATTTGCAGAGACCAGACGATGAAGCAGAAGCTCATAAATTTTTTTGAGGGTGTTCAATAGGGTAAAATGAAGCTTTAGCTTGACCTGTGACCAAAAATGCATAGAATAAGGTTGTTTGGGTAACAGTTTGATCACCTACTATTTGTAAACCTATCTCTTTACTACTGTCACTATGCTTGAAACTAAAAAATCCAACCTTCAAACTAAAATTTTGAACAAACTACCCTTAAAACTAAGATTTTTAGCACTCACTAGTCAAGAGTCATACAATCCTAAAACTTTATCACACACTGTACTAAGAATTATTGTGTGATAGTTTGTCACTGAAAGACTATCACACTACTTGCCTGGAAAGTATCGCACGGGCTGCGTGGAAACTATCACCCTGCTTACTACAAAATATCACCTGCTCAAAAATTATCACACTATTAGCCTAGAAACTAACACACAAAGTATTTTTGCTACCTATCTAGTTTATGCAATTTTTAGTCTTTCCTTAGTCGACTAGATTTTAGTAGGTGACCTATTATGCTGCTAGAAACCTATTTGTACCTTGGGTTCCTGATTTTAGGTCCCTTGAATTAGTGTTCTCTGATTTTACAAAGTAGTCTTGCTTGGCATCGATAAGTTAGGAATTATCCATGTTGAAAAAGTACACCTTTAGATTCTTTGGTAACACGCTTGGAGAGTTTTAGTACTCTTTTATCCAATTCACTTCCATCAAAACTCAATTTCAATTATATATTTGGCAAATCCATCCTCCTAGTCCATATGTGTTAGGATACTCATCCTTTTAGTATACAACTCTGTGGCAGTGTTGGTTTGCACCTTTTGTAGCTTTCTACCTCACCTTCTCTTTTTTGGACAATTGAACACTTTCACTATCCTTGTTTGGTATTGATGCTTCATAAGGTCATCTTATCACCAAGGGTCTTTTTCTTTCATCTCAGTTATGACAAGGAAAACCACCTCAAGTTGTCTTTGAACAATTACCCTTAGTCCAAACTTGTCAAAAGTGAAAGGGGAAGAAACTCATCTTTGATCAATCACCTACGAGTGAATCTGAGGATTGGTTTGTCCCAAAGAGAAATCCTAGTGAGTTGAGTACCTCTTTACCATCATCTCAATCGAATATGGACATGAGCTACACTTTGACTAGGAAACAAAGAGAAGTAATGGATCAAACTCTTGATGACATTTTCCAAAGACATCGGGATAACATGTTGTTTGGTGATGATAATCAACCTGAATCACCCCCTATTAACTCAAGATATTTAGATGCCCATCAAAGAGCTAAAAAACATTATGGGCAAGCTCACCAAGATGTAGGGTCACAACATGAAGACCAAAATAATGAATCTGGTGATGCTCATGTGAACGCTGCATTCACTAATGACTTGTTCAGACACTCAAGGTCCAACTCTCTGCTCAAAACAACCTTAAGATATGCTAATGAAAGGCTTAAAAGAATTGAGCGCAAAAAGAAAGCCTTTTTGGATGAACAAGCCACTAAAGAAGAAAAGTTTAGACACATAGAGGAAGAGCAACAAGCCTTGTTGGAATTGAGAAGAAAATTATTCCAAGAAGAGCAAGATAGGCTTTTAGCCCAACACCTCAATGACCAATTTAACAAAAGGGGTACCAACAGTGGAAACAACTCTCTACCCTCTACTCCCTCAAGAACCCCAAGAAGTAGAAGGAAATCAAGGACCCCTTCAAGATCTCCTTGTCCTAGAGGAAGGAGGATTTCACAACATAGGAGACGAACACCTCCTAGGAACTCAAGACAACCCTCCCAACGAGCTCATCATGGCTCTCAACATGGAGGAAGTATTGCAAGTTCTGATGATCAAGAATTTATGAGAATGCAACAAGAACCACTATTCCAACAATATGTGGAGAAGTACCTTGATCAAAATAAAGATAGGTTCCTAGAGAGTTTGATTAACAAGAGTGATAGAGTCCCGTACAACTTTGATGTGGATAGGAGGATCAAGAAACAAGGACCCTCTCAAGAAGAGGAAATCAAGCAACTCAAACAAATGATGGAAAAGGTGTTGGCACCTAAAAGTTCCTTTTCACTTGATTCTATTTGTCCCAATCCATTTGAAAAAAGTGTGACTATGACAAATTTTCCTAGGAAAGTTGAAATTCCCCAATATGAGCAGTATGATGGCAATTGCGACCCACATGACCATGTGCGTTAGTTTTATATCATGAATTTTGAGTTCCACCAAGATGACTCTTACCTTATGAGATTATTTCCAAGGAGCCTCAAAGGCCAAGCCATGGAGTGGTTTACCAACATAACCCCTCCCATCAAAACTTTCAAAGAACTTGTCCACAGATTCATTCAACATTATGCATACAACTTGTCAAGATCAGTCACTATGTTGGACTTATGCAATTTGAAACAAAACCAAGGGGAATCCTTTGTTACCTTCTTGCAAAGGTGGAGATGATTTTGCTCCCTCTATTCTAGGACTATTCCTGAGCATGAAAAGATTGACATCATTGTTAGTAATTTGGTGCCTGAAATGCATTATGAGGTTTGAAAAATGGTCTTTGATTCCTTCGATACTATGGTTGAGACAACATGTCAAATTGAGGATGTCTTAAAGGAACAAGGCATTTTGACCAAACATAGCAATACCAACAACGGTCAAAATCCTAACAATGTCAATAAGGATAAAGGCAAGCACTCACACTGGAACAAGAATAAGAAAGTAGTCAATGATAGAGTTGTGGACTCTTCCCAACCCAAGGATCAAGGAGTCCTACACTTGTTTAGTGCAGTCCAAGCTATGAAGCTCAACACATCATCCAACCAACAAGCGAATAAACCTAAGTATCAAGAAAAGTCCAAGAAAAAGTTGAGACAATTTTCTAAATTGGGTGACTCTTGTGAGGATGTTTTCAAGACCCTTATTGCCAATAATCTTGCACAACCATAAGATCCAACAAAATTTCACATACCTAATGTTAAGCCACATTGGTGGAATGAAAAATCTTTCTACAAATACCACAATGGCATTGGATATGACATCAAACATTGTTGGAAACTTAAACACCTTATCAAGGATCTTATTGAAAGTGGTAAACTTCAGATTGATGGATTGAATACAAATGTAGACCACAAGGCATTCAAGGAGCCTTTGCCCAAATATGAAAAGGGGAAAACCTCTAAACCCAAGAATGGCAAGGCTGAAATCAACTATACCTACACAGGTGCAAAAAATGTGGTTAATATGCTTGAGATTGTTGAGGAAAATGTCAACATGATGTGAAACAAAGATTCTTATAGTCATGATGTGGGCTCTCCTCCTATATTTGATGAAGAACCCATGGGGGTGCTTAGGGGTCCTCATTCTCAAAGGTCATCCCAAGCTCTTAACATTGTCACCAAAAGCCAAAGTCAAGGTCTTGTGGTTATTAGAGGTCCTAATTTCAACCAGTCTAGCAAACCCAAGCAAGTGACATCCAAGAATGTCAGCACCAAGTCAACAATCAATCCTAAAATGAGCTACAATCTTTTTGACCAGTTACAAAGAACACCAGCTCAAATCTCAATTTTTGAACCCCTAGAATTGTCTCCAAGACATAAGCGTGTCCTTGAGGATGCTTTGCATACAGCCAATGTTCCTAACAACATAGATGTTGACCAATTCCAAGATATGGTTAACCACCTTGCCATCCCTCACTACCTCAAATTCTCAGAAGAAGATGACAAACCTTGAGCCATCCGCATAATGTTTCCCTTCATATCTAAGTCATGATTCACAAGACCCATGTCAGGCGTGTGCTGATTGATGGGGGTGCTGGGCTCAATATTTGTTCCTTGAGTTTGTTGAAGATACTGGGTTACTCCAAGAAAGTTATTGATACTTGTAAGAAAATCACCATTAAAGCCTATGATGAGGCAGAGAGAAGCTCCAAAGGCTTGGCCGTCCTTCTTGTCAGGATTGGCCCCGTTGAAAAGGACATTTTGTTCCAAATTATTGATGCTAGTCCTTTAGCCTATAATATCCTGCTTGGTAGACCGTGGATCCATGACATGCAAGTAGTTCCATCCACCTACCACCAATGTGTCAAGTTCCCCTATAATGGAGTAGAAGTTTGTATACCCAAGGATAGCACATTATCTGTTAATGCAATTTTCATAGGGACTCATGTTCCTCTCAATAGAGAAGCAGAGGATTTTGATGCCACTTTAGCACAATGCCAAAATAAGTTTAAAGCCATAGACCTTGGTATGAGGGGTTATCAAATTGACTCCTTTACAAGAATGCCAGTCTCACCTAGGTCCTATGGTAAAACTTCACGAGAGATGCATCCCTCATCTTCAGCAATGACTCTATTTGGTACATTTGTAGAGTCCTCAGTGCCTATACAAGATGAAAAAGAAGAGGTAGCTGTTAGAGATTAGATTTACAAGGAGGAAAAATACAAGCATAATAAAAATTTCTCCCCATCTCCTAAAGATTATGGGAGAGGATACACTTTGGTCAAAAATATGGGCTACCAAGGTCATGGTCCTCTCAATCATAGATTAGATGCTAAGGCTAAACCACTCAATCAAGCTCTCTTTGGCCGCAGATCTAAGACAACGGTTGGCCTAGGTTTTGAAAGTCAGAATAAGAAAACTACTCCTATCCTTGCTATGATGGATAGTGATGATGAGTCTAGCTACATTCCCAATTTGCAAAATCAACAAGATAGGTGTGAAGATTGGGTCCCTTCCACCAATCTCCTTTGGGGAGATTTAGATGTTCCAGTTATCAATCCAATAGTTTTAGCCCTAGAGCAAGAACAATCCATTATTGAAGATCATGTTGAGGATCCTATCCAAGAACATTAATACAAAAATGACATTCAAGAAGGTTTTACCCTTGGTGACATCAAAGCCTCTACCTCAAGGCCTAAAAAACATGCTTGGTGTAAACATCCCAGCCGGGATTCAGATACAGACTCACATGAGTATGAGTGGGAGACTCTTTCTAATTGTTCTATAGTTGACATGGACATTGATGTTATCCATACATATAGCTCCCAACCTGAGGTAGCTAATGAGTCTAGTGTAGGACTAAAGGATTGGAATCCATGGGTCGCTTTAGTAGACGATGCTTCACTTGGGAGGATAAGTCCTGATTTGGGTACCTTAGAGGGATACTTGATGAATCCTAACTCTACTATCACTAGAGATGATACCATTCACATACATAATATTGAACCATTCATTGACCTACCCCTTTCCAATCCTCACTTAATTGATTGGTCTCAACGCTATCAAGAGCCTCAGCTCCTAACTTTCCAAAATGACTAAAAACCAACTACAAGCATGATAGAACCAGATATCAAGTACCTTAGTCGTAAAATGAAAAGAAAGCAAAAAAAGAATAAGAGTTCTGATGGTGAAAACCACTGTGTGGCAGTGTCATAACCTAAAAAAGTAAAAATAAAGGATTTATTCAATGGTGAAAACCTTTCTAAGGCACCTAAGGATGAGGTACTTGATCATCTCCCAAGTTACTTTTAGGATAGATCTTCAGTGCTTGTTGAGCCTACATAGCCAGTTAATTTGAATACACTAGAGGCTCCACAAATTATACACTTAGCTCAGTCTCTATCAACACAGGAAAAAGAAGCATATACCAAGTTCCTACAGACCAAGAAGATTAATTTTTCTTGGACTTATTCAGACATGCTAGGATTGGACAATAGTCTCATTATGCATCACTTGTCCATAGCTTTAGGTATCAAACCAATCAAATAGAAATTGAGGAAAATGCATCCTCACATAGCTCTTCTTGTCAAAGTTGAATTAGAGAAACTCCTCAATGTAGGATTTATAAGAGCCATTGATTATGCCGAAAGGGTATCCAATATTGTACCAGTTTCAAAACATGACAAGTCCATTTGCATCTATGCAGAGTTTAGAGATCTTAATAAAGCATGCCCAAAGGATGATTTTCCACTTCCAAACATAGACATGATAGTGGACATGACCGTAGGCTATGAGATCTATTCTTTGATGGATGGTTTTTTTGGGTATAATCAAATCAAAATAGCTCCTGAAGACTAGGAAAAGACTGCATTCACTTGTGCATGGGGAACCTATTGCTGGAATGTCATGCCATTTGGATTAAAAAATGCAAGAGCTACTTATCAAAGATCTATGACTACTATCATCCATGACATGATGCATAAGAATATGGAAGACTATTTGGATGACACTTTGGGAAAATCTAAAAAAAGGGATACACACTTAGGCGATTTGGAAGTAATTCTATATCATATGGAATAGTTTCAATTGAGATTAAATCTCAAAAAGTGTGCATTCAGAGTCACCTCTGGAAAACTCCTAGGATTTATCATTTCAGCTAAAGGAATAGAGGTGGACCCAGAGAAAGTTCAAGCAATAATGGATATGCCACCTCCCAAAAATATCAATCAAATGAGGAGTCTTCAAGGATGCCTTCAATCTATAAGGAAGTTTATTTCACAACTGGCTGATAGAGCTCAAGACTTTAATAAGACTTTACACAAAGGGGTTAAATGTGTCTGCAATGAAGATTGTCAGCAAAGCATGGACAAAATCAAGAAATATTTGGCCAACCCTCCAATATTAATGCCTCATATCCCAGGAAAACCACTCATATTGTATGTGTTAGCAACAAAATCTTCCCTGGGGGCATTATTGGCTCAACTTGATGATACTAGAAAATAAAGAGCTATATATTACATCAGCCATACTCTTGTGTCATATGAGGTCAACTACACTAGTATTGAAAAATCTTGCCTAGCGGTGGTGTTTGCTTCCCAAAAGTTGCGACATTACATGCTTGTGCATACAATACACCTCATTACAAAAATTGATCCTCTCAAATATTTTCTTGGTAAGGTTTCTCTCATAGGTAGACTTGCTAAGTGGATGATGATCTTATTAGAATTTGACATAGAGTATGTTGAGCGTAAAGCTATAAAAGGACAAGCCATTGTAGACCAATTGGCTAATTTCCCAATTCAAGACAAAGCACCAATTCAAGTTGAATTTACAAATGAGCACATAATGTACATGATTGCAAGAACATGGAAGATGTTCTTTGATGGCTCTTTCATGTAAAATGGTTCAGGATCAGGAGTGTTGTTTGTTTCTCCTCATGGGTACATAATTCCTAAGTCCTATAAACTGTTGTTCCCATGCACAAATAACATTGTTGAGTATGAGGCCTTGACAAATGGACTAAAAATGGCTATACAGTGGAGAATCACTGAGCTGCACATTTATGGGGATTCACAATTGATAGTCAACTAAGTTAATGAAGAATACCAAAAAAAATATGAAAAACTGGTACCCTATAAGAAAATGGTTGATTCATTGCGACGATATTTCACCTTTGTTACATGTCAACAAATCCCTAGAGTAGAGAATAAGGGAGCTAATGCTATGGCTATGTTGGCTTCACTTCTTCAGCTAGAACAACATGAGTCCAGATTTGAATTCCTGGTGGAAGAGCTACGTTACCCTATCTATGATTCCCAAGAAAGCCAAGTTGTTTATACCCTTATTGGCCATGAGTCATCCCACTATGGTACCATTTATTCATACCTCCATGATGGTACTATTCCCAAAACCTTCAATCATTTTGAATGAAGAAACCTAACCCAAAATGCCTCTCACCACACCCTTATCTTTGGTGATCTATATAGGAGGGGTTTAGATGAGACACTTCTTAGGTGTTTAGAGAAGGATGAGTCCAACCAAACATTAGTTGACATCCATGAGGGAATTTGTGGAGGACATTCTAATGGTCTTTCCATGGCCCGAAGGTTTCTTACGGTGGGGTACTATTGGCCTACCATGTAGATAGATGTAGTAGCTTTAGCTAAATCTTGTGAAAAGTCTCAGAAACATGATAACCTAATACATGCTCCAGGTAGGGAGATTATTCATTCTATTTCTCATTGGCCATTTCAGCACTGGGCCTTTGACCTTGTTGGGAAGATTCATCCCAACTCATCAGGTGGACACAAATTCATTATCACTACTACTAATTACTTTACCAAATGGGTAGAAGCTATCCCACTTTCTATTGCCTTAGGCAAGATAGTTTCTTTGTTTATTTTGAACCATATCATCTATCAGTATGGAGTGCCTTCTAAAATAATCATTGATAATGGAGGTCAGTTTAAAAACAAGGACCTTAAACATCTTTATGATAAATTTAAGATAAAACAACATTGGTCCTATATTTACTTCCCGCAAGGAAATGGACAAGAAAAGGCTTTGAATAAAACCATTCTTAAAATTCTCCATAGAACAGTTCACAAGAATGGTAGAGATTGGCATCTAAAGATAAATCTGGCCTTGTGGGCCTACAAAATGAGTATTCATACTCCAATAGGGGATACTCCTTTTTGCCCTCACTTATGGTGCTAAAGTAGTGTTACCTTTAGAGGTGGAGATTCCTTCTCTTAGAGTTTCCCTTAAAGGTTTAGTGATAGATGAAGGCTATTGTGCCATGAGACTTCAAGAACTAGAACTTCTAGATGAAAGGCGTAAGGCATCTTTTGATCACATGAGAGTTTACCAAAACTATATTTCCAAAGCATTCAACAAGAAGGTTCACCCTAGAGAATTTCAAGTGGGCGATCTTGTCCTACGAGAAAACCTTAAGAACCAAAAACATAGAGAGCAAAAGGAAAAATTTGAACCTAATTGGCTTGGACCATACATCATTACTACTACTTTTGGTACATGTGCTTATTTACTATCTAATCCAGAGGGAGAGTAGCTCCCTGATCCTATCAATGTTTTGCACCTCAAGAAGTTCTATCCATGATGCCTATTCTGTCTGGGGGCATCCTTTGTACATATTTATTGATCTTGAAAAAATTTCAAAAAAATTCATATATGATGCTGCAAAAATCCTAAAAAGCATATAAAGTCCTGAAAAAATTCAAAAAAAAAATTCAAAATGAAAAAAATTCAAAAAAATAGAAAAAGTGCCTTGGTGAAAACCTAGAAACAAGAACCTTGGTAGCAAGAATACAAAAAAATTGAAAAAATAAAAAAATCTCCGAGTGGTGAAAACTTGGAAACAAGTGCTACTTGAGGCCTTTGAACCCTTATCTTTTAGCATGTGTCCTCAACACTTAGCCTTTCTCCATCATGCCTTGACCTTGTTGCCTTGGTTTGGAATTGGTCTTTGTCTTTGTCTAGGGGGGCATCACTGTGTTAGCTTTGGTCTCTAGGATGCATTGGTCTTTAGGACATCTTGCAAACGGTGTTTTTCAATAGCACCCCAACCTGTGTTTTTCAACACTACCCTAGCGTCAAGTTTTTCTCAACACTTATTAGATATCTTACCCGTAGTCTAGAATGATATGATATCTCTCACTGGTAGATGTGATACTCAAATTTTGACTCTATGACCTACACACACGCACTTAAACACTTGACTCGCTAAGACTTGTTTGACTTTATTTCTTTGTGTGTTGTCTATGATGATTTCTTTGATGAGTGTTTCTCTCCCTAATAGTTTTCAATAATGCTGAGCTAGAAGACTGAGGGCATGAGGACATGTTTTATTGCTTTTTCTGCTTGTGGGTATATTTTGTTGGTCCTAACTCTCATTAGCATTTATGCTTGTTCCACTTGATATTGGGATCTACAAGGTATTATCCTTGACTGTTTGCGTAAATGCATATTTCTAGCCATCTTGAATTTCCTTGTGTCTTGATGTGAGTATAATCTTTCTATATTAAAAATAGGTAATCTCACTACACTAGTCATCTTGACCTATATGTCTTTGATGCCTAGGTGGGATTCCCATATATCTATCTGATATAGATCATATTCAAATTCACATAGTCATACTAGTGTGCATTGTATGATCTTGCGATGCTACCAATAATGCTTGATGATGAATATTAGAGTCTAAAAGCTTTGTGACCTTGCAAGTAAACCACCTTTTCATAGTAGCTTGCATTTTTAGGTTCATGATAGTTATTTTTGTATTTTTCATATGGAAAGAGCTCTCCTTTCATCTTTTGAGGACCTATTAGTCAACTGCGCTCACCTTTCCTTTTCTTGATCATGTCTTTCGATCCTTGTCTTTAACATCATGTCCTTTTTCCTATCATCACAAGGGGTTAATCTTATCATCATATATATCCTAAAGAGATCATTTTTAGAAACATGAGTCTATATCATAAACATGAGAACTAAAACATACATCTATGAGAGAGATTATACATGAGCATATATGACATACATTTTGAGAAAAATGACAAGACAATATAAAAACTGAAACATCCATCACAATTGGGACAAGTACACAAGATATATCACCAATCCAGTAATCTCACATATATAAAAATGTCATGATACAATGAGGGATACAAAAATATGGATAAAGTCCCAGGATATGTCTCTATACATCTATCTAACCTAGACCTAGGACTCACTGGCACCATCATGTGGTGTTGGTGGTGGAGGAGATGGTGCTATGTCTAGTACCATATCAGATCTCCTAGCTATAGAAGAGTAGGGAGGTGCTCTCTGACCCTGTGGAACAACCTATATATAGAGACCATGATAATATGCAGCTCATGCTACCTCTCTTTGGCTCTTTGCAGTGGCAACTTGTATGGCCCTCTCTTGCCACTTGATCTCAACTCTTAGATCAGTCACCTACTAGTCTCTAATAGCTATGGTGATCCATAGTTGTTGTATCTCCATCTCTAGGACCTAGATCCTAGCTCTCAGATCCTCTCCCTCTGCAGGCTGATCCTGCCTAGCATCCACCTGGTGGCGAGCTGGCCTCACCCCATCATCACCCTCATCTACAGAACCCTATCCCCATGGCCATTTTCAGCCACCTAATCAAGAGCTCTATCCAGTTTCCCTAGCTCTCCCTCTCCCTCCTCCATCCCGTCCATCCCTATCATCTTTGTCATCTCCTTGTGCTGTTGGCTATGCATCAGGAATAATAAACCTTGGGAATGGATGCGTCTGCCTCTATGCCCTATAAGCTGCATTAGCTCCTGCATCTGCCATGTCTGGGAGGTCTTTTTGTGGCTCCCTCCATATGGTAGCTATATCTTGTACTGCCTACTGGTAATCCAACATTGGCAGCCAACCTTGGCCCTCCTTGTCCCTGACCTGAGCATATGTGGTGGTCTCGGTGGGTACTCTCTGCTGGTTCCTGAACTATCTCAAGACATGGGTGATCAAAAATATCTCCATAATATCTGAGTGTCAACCTACCAGTGTCTGACTGCACAACATGTAACAGAGCTCCTCCTCCTGGTCACCCCACTGCTCAACAGCCCTATATGGCCAACACTAAAATGAGGTGAGCTTATCTAGTACCCTCTTGTAGTAAGTCACATCCCTGTTGTGTGGCTGAGATATGAACACTATGTACCTATAGATGTAGGGGCATCTCCTCTCCTTCGGTTGCACTTGTAGTCGTACAACAATGATGTGCTCCCATGCCCAAATGTGTGCTAAGATAGCACCGCACGCCTAGGTCCTTCTCTCCTGATATACTATCTCGTGGAGCTCATGGTACATATCTACCATGATGGCTGGCCCCCATGCCATCTACCATGGGTGTGCAATCAAATCCCCCACTAAGCAATTCTAGCCCAATGGGAAACCCTTTTGACTCCTGTTAGTAATAAGGGCTTGTGCTACAATAGAACAAATGATGCATGGCACCGAAAAATCCCTACCAAACTCCTCCATCAGCCAATCCTAGCTGAGCTGATTGTCCACAAAAGTGACATCCTGAAACATGTCCTACATGATCTACCTCCCCTCTATCAAATCCTGATCATAGTACACCTGTGCCAAAAAAAATCATGTTAGTTTCTTGTTACCCAAATTTTCCTGTGCATGCAAATTTGGCTAAAACCTATTCCAAAATCTCTATTTTCACCTTGCCAAGCATTCCTAAAAATTTCATGGGTTTATGTCCTTCCTTCTGGTCTCTACAATTTTGTTCATTCCCTGGTCTATAGCTCAAAATTTCATAAAACTAGATGTTATAGGCCAAAACCCTAAAAACCCTAAGCCTTCATTCTAATTCCTTGTTATTTTATCAGCCACTTAAGTTTCAAATACCCATGTGCACTAATTTCTCATTTGTCAGACACCTATTCTCTTAATTCCCTGATAGTTACCCCTTTTATTTGATGACTCAGTGACTGCAATCATTTTGTTAGTTGCTTAATGTTTCATGGTGACGGCTAAATGACTAGTGACTCAGCAAGTGGCTAACTTCCCTTCGATCGCGTGTTCGCTAGGAGGTTTGGTGGTCTTTTTATGTGGGGTCCTAGTTAAAGATCTATCAGCTGTTTGATGATCTGAAGGGTTTGTGTTAGAGCATTACATCATGCACCGATCGTCAATTTCCTTTCAATGAAGCCATGTAGTGTGTTAGTGGGGTCACGGCTTAATGAAGATCTATGGTGGGCATATGATCTAAAAGAATATTCGGTAGTCATGAGATCATGTGCCCGCCGTTAGATTGGAATCTCAGTTTGAGTAGGGCCGTGGTCAGAGATTGCTAAGGTGTTTGTTGATGGAGTGGCTAGAGAAAATAAAAGAATGCCAAGTGGCAAATGGGCCCAGGGTTAACAAGGTTCCATAAATCAGCGACTAGGGGTTCTCTCTTGTTCGTTGGACTTAACTAGGGTTAGCCGAAGGACTTAGAAATTTAGTGACAACTTTGTTCGTGTAGTCACTTAACCAGACCAAGGTTATGCGAAGTTCTTCACAACTTAGAGAAAATTCTTTGGTCCCATAGTCGCCGAATGACTTAAGAAGGAAAAGCTTGAGGTGGGGCCAAAATGACATTTGTGCCGACGTGCTCTATTCTCATTGGCAGCTGACTTCCACAGTGGCTTTGATTTGTCGGAGATGGGTTTTCAAGCTATTTTGAGGTGCATCATAGCCATTCATCTGCTGGGAAGGGTTTCTCATCGATGGTTACATTTTAAAATTTTCCGCCAGCCATTATATTTCAAAATTCAAATGTCTCTGCGAGAGTTTTGCAAACTTTCAGCCATGCATGACGTCAGATAGCTCAGGAATTGATTTCTCAAGATGGTAATGGTTGAGGGGGTGATGGAGATGACTATTGGCCAGTGTTGTAGGGTACCATGTCATGTCAAAGGTGCTAAATGGATTGGTGCCACCTTTTTCTAGTGTTATTATTGAAAATATAGATATCTTCCAGATCATATTTGGAGCCTTCATGGCTTAGTGGAGTTGCAGGTGGGTTGGTAGGTCGAGCTTGTTGTGTCTGTAGGAGAGCTCAGTACCAGATGGATGCCCATGAAGAAAGATATGATTTGATCATCGATGTTCTTAGAGATTTTCATAATAAGTGATTAGTACCCTAGGGTTCGATATCATTATTTAATTTTGTAACCCTAGTTATGTTTTGATTCTTGCCTGCGTGCAAGAGGGGATGTATATATTGTATTTTTAGAGATTTTGAGCTCAGAGTTGGCAGGACGGTTATGGTTGAGGGGGCGATGGAAATGATTGTTGGCCAGCATTGCAGTGTACTATGTCATGTCAAAGGTGCTAAATGGATTGGCACCAACTTTTGCCAGTGTTATTATTGAAAATATGAATATCTTCCAGATCAGATTTGGAGCCTTCATGGCTTAGTGGAGTGGCAGGTGGGTTGGTAGGTCGAGGTTGTTGTGTCTGCAAGAGAGCTCAGTATCAGATGGATGCCTGTGAAGAAAGATATGATTTGATCACCGAAGTTCTTAGAGATTTTCATAATAAGTGATCAGTACCCTAGGGTTCAATATCATTATTTAATTTTGTAACCCTAGTTAGGTTTTGACTCTTGCCTGTGTGCAAGTGGGGATGTATATATTGTATTTTTAGAGCTTTTGAGCTCAGAGTTGGACAATTGTAGAAGAATTTCATTTTTCTTAAGGGTCATCTGTGGTATCATTTCTACCCTCTGGCTTATCCAATTGTAAATCTTTCATTGATAATTCAAATATTGTAGAGGTATTTTGTGACAATTCTTCATGTCCCTATGCTTCCTTATTTGAATTACCTCTTATTGAATTGAAGTATATGATGTTTCAGTGATATCTTAGGGTTCCTGATCCCTCTCTCTTTCTACAACTATTGTGTGTTATTGTGGATGATTGGATGTGAATGCTTTTGTGGGTATACTTCAACCCCCTAACAATCTTATCTCATTCCTATGCCGAGTTGTAGAAGTGAATGTTTGTTTGCAGGTCATAAATTGTGTCTAAATCCATCAGTAATGCTATTGTTTGTGAAATCCTCTTTTTCCCTGAATAGCCTCTTTCTATTGCAGACCCTTCTATGAAACACTTATGCAAGCCTATTCAGTGAGTTGTGACCTCCTAGACCTAAGTTGTTCATTAATCTCATCCTCTATACTGAGATCCAAATGCTAATTTCGGTGCATCACCTAGTAGGTAGTTTGCTTTCAGTCATTTCCCTTTCAAGCACTCCTTCTATCCCTTTTCCTCAAACATTTACTTTCCTATCTAGAAGTAAATTAAGGTGATTATCCAAGAGGAAGCAGCCTAAAACCTAGAGGTCTCATCTCAGTTAGCATAGGTCCCAAAACCTAGAGATGATTCCCATGTTATACTAGGTTATCAAGACTATGAGAGCTTGAAACAAGGGTGCAAACTTAGTGTATAACAATTCTAGCATGCCTGGTGGGACAATAAAAGATTAGGTTAGTGTTCAAAGGTGTTTTTTTTGGTTCATCTACAAAAGGATCAAGGAAGTTCAATACACAAGGACTATTAGTACAGACATAAGCTCAAGGATTCCCCACCTTGGTGCTAGTGTATAACAATTCTGGCACGCCCAATGGGACTACACAAGAAGTTCATTGTTTGAAGATTATGTTATCTTTGATATACTGATAGCATGATATAGACTTGAAGAATCAAGTATATCTGATGACTCCACTAATTTCAAAGATCCAGGCCAACCTTGTTTAAGGTTTATGAGAAAGATTGAGACTAGGAGCTCAAAGCCTACTCAATTTTTTGAGTTGCCCTCAAAAAGAAGTCATAAAGATAGGTCAAATCAAAGAACATCCCCTGGAAGGAGAGTTCAATCAACACCACTTGATACTTTAGAAAGGAGACCTTTTCCCTTTCATTCTAGAAGAAGAGGTAGATCTCTAACCAGAGATCTAGAAGAGGATTCAAACCCAACAACAAATACAACTCATATAGTTTTAAATCTTCAGATTCCAACTCCTGCAATGGCTAGAGAGTTTGCCTTTGCACCATTCAACCAAGGAAGTCCCTTGGCCTTTTCTCAACATCATGATGTGCCCTTGGTGGCACTAAAGAGTATACCTAATTTCATAGGTGAAGGGAAGACAAGTGCTTTTGAACAGATAAGAGATGTGACCACCATCTGCAGCATACACAATATTACTCAAGAAGATGTGGCCACAAAATTATTAGCAGCCTCTCTAAAAGGTAGGGCTCTTGAATGGTTTAGAACTCTAAATGTTGGTTCTATTATTTCATGGGATGAATTAGGAGATCCATTAAGTAAGCATTTTGAGTATAAATTAGATAACTTCTCTCTAGTTGAGCAGTTAACAACCATTAAGAGAGACCCTCAAGAGAAAATGACAGATTACAATAGTAGATTCCTCAAAACATTGAATATAATTCTAGTATTAGTAAGACCATTAGCTGACCATGCTTTCCTTTATTACTTAAAAATTCTAAATGGTCAAATTTCTATCATGATCTAGTCTATGGGTGGTACTTCTTTACCCCAAGCTTTTGACATATTTGTTAGGGCTAAAAACTATTTAATCCAAGTAGGCATGATTGCTAGAAGGTGACCAATGCCCATCTTTCCTAGCCTTCAGCCCATTGCACCTGCCCAAGTACCCCCATTTACTCCTATTCCCACCATATTAGCACCTCAGGCTAGTACCAGTGGTCAAGAGCTAATAGCTAGTTTCTCTCAAGAGCTATAAGAAATAAGGAATAGCCAATAGAGTAGTCAGCAAGAGATGACAAATTTGTTGCAGACCTTGACTAAAGAAGTAAAAAATTTGAAGAAGCAAGGTCAAGGAATTAGACCATCCTTTCAACCACAAGGCCAAGGTCCTAATCAACAATATTAGAATCAGGGATAGCCTTATCAACAAAATGGGCCACCATACCAAGGAGGGTATCAAGGATAAAGACCAAGTTTTAATCAGAGACCATTCCAACCATATAACCCTGCACCTCTAAATTCTGCAAATCCAGTGAGGGATATGGTTCCTAGTCAAAATAATATGGCCATGGAGAATGAATGGTGTTTTCCTTGTAATCAGCCTCACAATCAGGTTACATGTTTGAATGGATGGATGAACCAAGCTCTAATGGTTTAGAATGCCTCTCAAGCTCAATCAGAGGCTACATCTAGTGGATCAGTTCCTCAACAGGAGTCACAAGAGAATGAGACTACTCTCTTTAATTGGGAGCAACTAGACTTTAATGGAGTCGATGATGAAGTTGCTTTTGTTGCCTATACAAGAGCAAAAAGAAGAGCTCAAGACATGGAAAGAGAAGATTCCAATGCCAAAGCCACCATATGTGCAGAGCCAGTGTAGCAAGCTACTCCCATCACATCTAAGGAGGCTCTTGTCATTACAAGCAAGGAAGGCCAACATTCTAAAGAAGTGGAGCCCATCATAGTGAAAGCACAACAAAGGGTACACACTATGACACCTTTCAATATTATAGACAACATGAAGAAGGTGAATGTCACCATGTTGATGTGGGACTCTTTGGCTCTTCCAGGACAACCTGAAATTTTGAAGAAGGCCATGACAGAAGTGACAACTCCTCAACCTGCAAAAGAAGCTACAAAGCTAGTGTTGGTTAACACTGATCAAGAAAATGAGGCTCCAAGTAGAAACTCCAAGGCCAATGCCATTCAAGGTAGGAATTCAAAGCCACCTCCCTTTTATGTATCTCTAATTATTGGAAAATCTTTAGTGCATAATTGTATGGTAGATAGTGGAGCTACTAGCACTGTAATGCCCAAGAAAGTAGCTAACCAATTAGGACTAAAATATGAACCCTTTCAAAAGAAGGTTACATAACTTGATGGATCCTCAGTCAATACTATAGGTGTGGCCAAGGATACTAGTTTGATCCTACATGCTAGTCCTAACTTCTCCATTCTTGTTGATATATATATCATAGATCTCCTTGCATTATTTGCTATATGTCTTTCAAGGGAGTTTATAGCCAAGATAGGAGGCTACCTATCTTTTGACTAGTCTCACATGCTATTTCATACAAGGTATGGGACCAAGGTCACCATTAAGTTAGAACCATTTGCAGCACACCATATAGAACCATATGTGTCTAATACCATCAATGTAAACTGCCCTATATTTGATGACAGTGACTTCCAAACCATTAGTGAAGCAAGCACAAAGATAGAGAGTATCCCTGATATTCTTCTAGATGAAAGAGCTTTAGAGGCCCAAGAAAATCTTGTTTGGGATTTTGGTTTGGGAAGTTATTTGATACAAGAAAGTGGATCCATAGAGCCAAGCCTTTTAAAAGAAGATACTGATTCAGAGGATCAGAAAAATCAAGTTTGGAAACTATTTTTTGATGGAGCTAGAAGTAGACATGGTTCTGGTGGTGGTGCTATGTTAGCATCCCCAAAAGGAGAAAGGTATTATACTGCCTTTAGATTCAATTTCTCCTATACTAGCAATACTGTAGAGTATGAAAGTCTAGTCAATGGACTAGAGTGGGCTAGAAAAAGAGGGCTTAAGGCCCTAAAAGTTTATGGTGATAGTGAGTTAGTTCTCAGCCAAGTGAGAGGGATAAGTGCAACCAAAAATGACACTTTGAAAGCATACAAACATAGAGTTTAGGATGCAATTGAAGATTTCAATGCTTTCAATATTGTTGCTATCCCTAGGAAGCTAAATCAAAATGCAGATAGGTTAGCTACTGTTGGATCTCAGTATAACATTCCAAATAGCATTTCAAAAGAGGTAGATCAACAGCATATCAAAGTGATTGTCAGACCCTCTATTCTTGATAATGATGTCAATTGGCAAGTGTTTGACAATGATGAACAAATTTTACAATTCTTGTTTGAAGAAGATGTTTTTTCAGAGTACAACCAAGAAAGGCTATCACAAAACTATGGTGATCAAGTGATACAACTGAAGTCCAATAAGATGTCTAGAGGTCTTGTTACCCGAGAGGCTATCTTCAACAAGGATGATCAAGTCAAGAATAAAAAAGTTGGCCTGGTAGTTCAACAAGAACATTGTGTTGAATTAGAGTTGGAGCCAGGTAAGAGCTTACAATTTGGAAAAGTAAACATTGGATTGGAAAAGCAAGATTATACCTATTATACACTAAGTTTGCACCCTTTGTCTCAAGCTCTCTTGGTCTTGATAACTCAGTATAATATGGGAATCATCTCCAGCTTGTGGGACCTATGCTAACTAAGATGAGATCTCTAGGTTCTAGGCTGGTTCCTCTTGGATAATCACCTTAATCTACTTCTAGACATGAAAAGTAAAACTTTGGAGGGGAAGGGGTAGAAGGGATGCTTGAAAGGGAAATGACTGAAAGCAACCTACCTACTAGGTGATGCACCAAAATCAGGGTTTGAACCTTAGTATAGAGGAATGAAATCAATGAATGACTTAGGTCTAGTAGGTCACAACTTACTAAATAGGCTTGCATAAGTATTTCATATAAGGGTCTAAACATAAGACACAATTTATGACCTGTAAGAAGACATTCACTTCTGCAACTCAATGTAGGATTGAGACAAGACTATTAGGGGGCTAAAGTATACCCACAAAAGTATGTAAATCAGATCAAACAATAATAACACACAAAATTGTAGAAAGTAAGAGGGATCAAGAACCCTAAGATATGACTAAAAAACATCATATGCTTTAATCCAATAAGAGATAATTCAAACAAGGAAGCATAGGGACATGAAGGATTGTCACAAAATACCTCTAAAATATTTTAATTATCAATGGAAGAAAAATACAACTGTATAAGCCAAAGGGTAGAGATGATACCACAAATGACCCTTAAGAAAAGGTGAATTTCTTGTACAAATTGTCCAACTTTGAGCACTAAGGCTCCAAAAAAGAATTATATACATCTCTTGCACGCAGGTGGGAGTCAAAACCTAACTAGGGTTATAGAAGATTACAATAAAATATCAAACCCTCGGTGCCTATTGTTAGGCCATTTTTCTATCACAGCAAAATCTTGTGAAATTGGCTTTTTCCATGCAAAGTGTGTGTCAAATGTCTTGCCCTGTGTTCTTCACGTTGTCACCTAGCTCTGGTCCAATTTGTACTTGATGAATCATAAAAACCAGAAAGATATTCAAATTCTAAGGTCCGCGGGAAGCATTTTAAAAATTTTCCATAGTGTCAAAAACCCACAGTGTTTCTGAAAGTCCATGATGTTTTTGATTTGTGTGTTTTTGGCTTTCATTGTTTTTGACCCTGTGCTTCCTGCTTTGTGTGCTTATCTGTTGATGTGTTAGAAACTTTGTGTGTTTTCGATCCTCTTTCATTGAAAACATTGTGTGTTTTTGACCTCGCATAGTTTCATATTTGCCAGCATTTCCTATCTGCGTAGGTGCGATCGGTGGTGGGCCTGAGTTTGCAGATGCTTTGAGGTGATTGGTTGTCGCATGATCACATGTTAAAGTTTTCTGACATGTGACCATGCGACCAGTTCTTGCCATGCATGTGGGGCCCGTTGGTGGAAGGGTTGTGTTCCTGGTGGTTACGTGGTGACCTTTGGTTGGCTGTCGCATGATCACATAGCCTATTTCTGGGCTATGTGATCATACGACCGGCTGACACATGTCCATGGCAGGTTGTAGTGGTTGAGGTTGGCGGGTTGTCACATGTTCGCATAACCCAAAAATGGGCTATGCGATCATGCGACAGGGCACCACATGTCCTGGGGCCTTCTTGTGCTCAGAGGTGGTCTCGGTGTCAGAGGGGAAATGGAGATGTGTTCTGTTTGGCTGTCACATGGCCGCATGTCAAACTTTTTTGACATGCGATCATGTGACTACCTGCCACCTGTCCACGTGGTCCCAACTTTTCATTGTGTTCAGTTGCCTAGCAGTTAGTTTTCTTCTGGCGACCTGGTGACTTGCAGTTTTCTCTGGTCACTGAATCCTAGCAGTTAAGACCCCACCATCTGGCAACCTGGTGGGGGGTTAAGTTTTCCAGAGTCATGTGGTCGCTAGATGGTGGGCCTGATATTTCTTAAGTGGAGTAACAATGCGGGAGATCTACAGCTGCCGAATGATCATGAGGAATATTCCTCTCCCTTGCTATCATGCGACCGCCATTCAATCTTGGGCTTGCAGGGCGTGGGTCTAGTGTTGGTGACTAGGTGGTATTTGGTGAATAGTGGAGTGACATGTGGCGTATGGCGGGCCCAAGTCTGTGGTGTGCCAACAGGTGGCGTCATGTGTTGCGGTTGCAGAGTTAATGGCGGAGTGGATAAAGTTTAGCGGCTTGACAAATTTGCTTCTTGTCGTGGGTTCGTGGGATGATTTGGTGGTAGCGTTATTCTTTCCATGAATTGGTGAAAGTTCCTTTGTCACCAATTCACCAGATGACTTAGGTGGGCTATTTTAACATGTGCAGTCATGTGTTCACGGAGTTCAACTAGAGTTAAGTATTTCATCCCGCGACTAGGTTTTTGCCTTGTCACCAATTCACTGAGGGTTAACCCATGGTGCTTGATGAGTTAGAGGATCTAAAGCCCAGGAAGATGAGAGATCTAACGGTCAAGACTTATTGCTGATCTTTGATCAAATCAGGACCGCCGATTCACTGCTGGCACCAAGAAGTAACCATTGGTTTTCAAATTTGAATCTGTGAGACATTTCCAGTGACCAGTAAGGACTAAAATTGATGACAAAGGGGGCCAGAGTTGGTGAAATTGAACTTCTCCACCATTCCAGTGTGGTCTAGGGTGCTTTGAGTGATTGCGGGGATTTGTGCTGTGTGGTGTTGGACAATTTTTGTTAGCTCGAGGTGTTTTGATGATCTGATCAGTATGGTTTATGTGGTAAATTTATCATCTTCCTGTCCTTCTCAAAGATTCTTCTCAAGTGTGAAGATCATTCTTGTTGCTGACAGATTGGTGTTGGTTTTCCCTCCAGCAGTGTTTTTGAAATTCTGTTGAAAACCTAGCCCTAGCTATCCCTAAGCTTGTTGCATTCTCCTAGAGAATTCCAAGGCAGCTAGTGGTATAAATGGTAGGTTGTTCATTTTTGTAAGGGTTCCTTCTTCTGCAAATTTTTGAGGAGAATTGGTTCCAGTGAAGGGTCCTTTTCCTGTAGATTTCTCCTTCTCTCTGCATATAGAGTGTTCTTCTCTCCATTGTTGATTCAGAGAATACAATGCATGTTGTAACAGATGTCTTATGTATGAGATTACAACATACTTGTTCTTATATCAGATTGTCTCCATTTGGGTTTTATACTTATAGATTACAACATCAAGGTTGTGTACTCTTTCTACTTGCATTTCCAGTGAGTGTCTACAATAAAGTTATTTTCGCAGAAGCAACTGAGTCTAGGACTGGTGTTCAGATATGTATGGGCTGGGGTATCAAAGATGCATCATGCTTATCTTCTAGTGGATGCTGGTTAATGTATTACTTGTTGCTAGGTCTTCTTTTGGATAAGTGATAACATATTTGGGTACACAGGTGGTTTGATAATGTATGATCTGGTCAGGGTGAGTGTGTTGTCTTCTTGTTTCATAGCTCTATTGTAGTGAGGTATTTGAATCTGTGGCCCATTGGACAAGGCACTAGTCTATCAAGGACTTAGGGTATCTCAGGGGTCCCTTCAAATTCATTTTAAAATCATTTCCTTTCAGTTCCATCCTTTCCCTTTCATGTTGTTAGGATAGGTTTCTAGCTTTTAATCTCATTCCATGCAAGTAGGGCTATTGCATGAGACTTTCTATCATCAAGGTATAGGATACCTATAGGAGATTGATTGCTATTCCACATTAATTTGTCTGCAGGCCTTTGGTTTGTCATGAGGTGTCTTGAGTGTGTAGATAAGGCAATACCCGCCTAAGTGAATGTGGAGCTCAAAGAAAAAGGAGGATTTCTCTTTATCCTCATCAATTGGTTTGTTTTTCTTGTCAAGCTTGAGTGCCTAACCTATGAGTCTAAGCCCAACTATTTGATTCAAGCTTGGTCCTACAAGAAAAAGACACCAACAAAATGATGACTCCACTGGGGAGAGTTTAGAACAGAGTCAAATAAACAAAAGGCATTGACTATATCTTCTCACTAAGTGTTGAGTGGCGACTCTGAGTTCTTTGTTTGATCAGTGTGTTTTCTGATAGACAGTGCATGTTACCTAGTGTAGTTTTGTGTTGGTTGGGAGCAGAAACAAAGAATATTCTTTCCTCTTCAGGGAGGTGGTGACTCTACAAAGAAAGAACTTGATGGAGATGAATGGTGAGCTCTAGATCAGCCTTGCCTTCCAATCAACAAGCAAGGTTCTTGTTGTAGTATTCCTAGGTATTTTTCAAGTTTTAAATGTTCCTTATAAACTGGTCAAGCACTGAAAGAAGGATAAGTTGTAAGCAGAGGTTAGCATATTTCAAGTTCTCAGCTGTAGTTTGGTAGAATTTTATGGAAGTATTGCATTGGTTGTAATAGATAGGATGAATAATGAGATTGCATTATTAAAACAGGGCATCCTTAAAGATTGTATGAAATTGGTAAGATTGAAGGTGGGAAGCAGAAAGGATCTATCCATATCTTTGTTCTATGATAGATTTTATGAGGTGTATGATGAGCTTCCTGAGGATGTTGAGTTTCCTAAATCTGAGTTCATTGGTTTATTCTTGGAGCTTTGTTTTCCTAAGTCAACCAGTTGGTTAGATGCTTTGTGGGAAGAGCATTACATATGTGTCAGGGATTGGATACTTAGTGATGATAGCCTTGAGCTTGAGTATGCACTTAGGGTCATGTACTTAAGTGCTAATGTTGAGAGTGATGAAGACAGTGAGGGTGTGGTGTCTTCTTATGAGTCAGATGCAACATGGGAAGAGGAAAGTGATGATGAAAGTGAACATTCTTTGGATAGTGAAGATGCTGAGGATGATTCATCCTCAGGGTATGAAGATAAAGAAAAAATAATTCAATGTGATATCAGTGAGTCTTCATATAGTTCTAATTTTTCTTCATGTGCTGTGAGTCTCCATGAGGTTGAGATGGGTGCTGATTTTAAGGTGTTTTCTAATGATTTATATAATGAAGAATTTGATTCTCATCCCATTTTTTGTCATGATGTTCAACAAGGTGTATTGCATAAAGTTGTCAATCCTTTGTTTGAGGAACATGTGGAGGTCTCAGATCCAGTTGAATCAAGGTGTTCATTCTCCATCTGTGGGTATCAATTTGACTATTCTTTTGAGGTCCAGCAGGTTGCACCTGGGGAAATGCAAAGACAAGGTCTAGATGAGGCCTCTTAGCAGGCAGAGTATGAGTTTTTTGTGTTTCCAATTTGTGGTATACATGAATCAGTGGAGAGAAGTGGGTTCTTATCTGATGATGCTGACCATTGGCATGCTGAATCATACTTTCATAGTGAGCAGGATGGAGAGAGTGCCAAAAATTTTTACATGCACTATGAAGAAAGCTACTTTGTTCTTCCTGATATGCTGGTTGAACATGTTGACAGGCCTATGGAGACAAATAAAAAAAAAATGTTTGATGTGCAACATGAAGGGAGGAATGAAAATCAAGTTTTTGACAGAGGCAAGAACTAACTCTTGTTTGTTGCTGCAGATTTTTGTATAAAATGTACATTTTGTAAATATCTTTCCCCTTCCTATTGTGTGCTTTCCTATTCCCTGCATTTTTTTTTTTGAGGTCCCTGCCTTTTTGTCCAATTGGTGGTCTACTCTCCCAGTGATTCTAAATTCTTTCCATGCCTACAGGAGCCATGCATCCCCAACTAGAGCCATTGTTAGGCCATTTTTCTGTCATAGCAAAATCTTGTGAAATTGGCTTGTTCCATGCAAAGTGTGTGTCAAATGTCTTTCCCTATGTTCTTCATGTTGTCACCTAGCTCTGGTCCAATTTGCACCTGATGAATCATAAAACCCAAAAATATATTCAAATTCTAAGGTCTGCGGGAAGCATTTTCAAAATTTGCCATATTGTCGAAAACCCACAGTGTTTCTGAAAGTCCATGATATTTTCAGTTTGTGTGTTTTTAGCCTTCATTGTTTTCGACCCTGTGCTTCCTAATTTGTGCACTTATCTAATGACGTGTTAGAAACTTTGTGTGTTTTTGATCCTCTTTCATCAAAAATATTGTGTCTTTTTGACCTCGCACAGTTTCCCGTTTGCCAGCATTTCCTATTTGCGCAGGTGCGATCGGTGGTGGGCCTGAATTTGCAGATGCTTTGAGGTGATTGGTTGTCGCATGATTGTATGTCAAAGTTTTTTGACATGTGACCATGCGACCAGTTCTTGCCATGTGTGTGGGGCCCGTTGGTGGAAGGGCTGTGTTCCTAGTGGTTACGTGGCGACCTTTGGTTGGCTATCGCATGATCACATAGCCCATTTTTGGGCATGATCACATAGCCCATTTTTGGGCTATGCAATCATACGACTGGCTAACACATGTCCATGGCAGGTTGTGGTGGCGGTTGCGGTGGCTAAGGTTGGCGGGTTGTCGCATGTTCACATAATCCAAAAATGGGCTATGCGATCATGCGACAGGGCACCACGTGTCCTGGGGCCTGCTTGTGCTCAGGGGTGGTCCCGGTGTCAGAGGGGAGGTAGAGATGTGTTCTAATTGGCCATCGCATGGCTGCATGTCAGACTTTTCTGACATGTGATCATGCGACCACCTACCACCTATCCACGTGGTCCTAGCTTTTTATTGTGTTCAGTTGCCTAGCGGTTAGTTTTCTTCTGGCGACTTGCAGTTTTCTCTGGTCGCTGAATCCTCGCAGTTAAGACCCCACCATCTGGAAACCTAGCGAGTGGTTAAGTTTTCCACAGTCACGTGGTCGCTAGATAGTGGGCTCGGTATTTCTTAAGCGGAGTAACAATGTGGGAGATCTACGGTTGCCGCATGATCGTGAGGAATATTCCTCTCCCTTGCGATCATGTGACCGTCGTTTGATCTTGGGCTTGTAGGGCGTGGGTCTAGTGTTGGTGACTGGGTGGTATTTGGTGAACAATGGAGTGACATCTAGCATATGGTGGGCTCAGGTCTGTGGCGTGGTGATAGGTGGCGTCATGTGTTGCAGTTGCGGAGTTAATGGTGGAGTGGATAAAGTTTAGTGGCTTGATAAATTTACTTCTTGTCGTGGGTTCGCGGGATGATTTGGCAGCAGCGCTATTCTTTTCATGAATTGGTGAAAGTTCCTTTGTCGCCAATTCACTAGATGACTTAGGTGGGCTATTTTAACATGTGCAGTCATGTGTTCGGGGAGTTCAACTAGAGTTAAGTATTTCATCTCGTGACTAGGTTTTCACCTTGTCACCAGTTTGTTGAGGGTTAACCCATGGTGCTTGATGAGTTAGAGAATCTGAAGCCTGGGAAGATGAGAGATCTAACAGTCGGGACATATTACCGATCTCTGATAAAATAAGGACCGCCGATTCACTGCTAGCACCAAGAAGTAACCGTTGGTTTTCAAATTTGAATCTCAGAGATGTTTGCAGCGACCCGTAAGGACTAAAATAGATGATAGAGGGGGCCAAAGTTGGTGAAATTGAACTTCTCCACCGTTCCAGTGTGGTCTAGGGTGCTTTGAGTGATTGTAGGGATTTGTGTCATGTGGTGTTGGATAGTTTTTGTCAGCTCAAGGTGTTTTGATGATCTGATCAGTATGGTTTGCATGGTAAATTTATGATCTTCCTGTCCTTCTCAGAGATTCTTCTCAAGTGAAAAGATCATTCTTGTTGCTGACAAATTGGTGTTGGTTTTCCCTCCAGCAGTGTTTTTGAAATTCTATTGAAAACCTAGCTCTAGCTATCCCTAAGCTTGTTGCATTCTCCTAGAGAATTCCAAGGCAGCTAGTGGTATAAATGGTAGGTTGTTCATTTTTGTAAGGGTTCCTTCTTCTGCAAATTTTTGAGGAGAATTAGTTCCAGTGAAGGGTCCTTTTCTTGTAGATTTCTCCTTCTCTCTGCATTTAGAGTGTTCTTCTCTCCATTGTTGGTTCAGAAAATATAATGCATGTTGTAACAGATGTCTTATGTATGAGATTGCAGCATACTTGTTCTTGTATCAGATTGTCCGCATTTGGGTTTTAAACTTATAGATTATAGCATCAAGGGTGTGTACTCTTTCTACTTGCATTTCTAGTGAGTGTTTGTAATAGAGTTGTTTTCACAGAAGCAACTGAGTCTAGGACTGGTTTTCAGATATGTTTGGGCCAGGGTATCAAAGATGCATCATGCTTGTCTTCTAGTGGATGCTGGTTAATGTATTATTTATTCCTAGGTCTTCCTTTGGATAAGTGATAACATATTTGGGTACACAGGTGGTTTGATAATGTATGATCTGGTCAGGGTGAGTGTGTTGTCTTCTTGTTTCATAGCTCTATTGTAATGAGGTATTTGACTCTGTGGCCCATTGGACAAGGCACTGGTCTATCAGGGACTTAGGGTATCTCAAGGGTCCCTTCAAATTCATTTTAAAATCATTTTCTTTCAGTTCCATCCTTTCCCTTTCATGTTGTTAGGATAGGTTTCTGGATTTTAATCTCATTCCATGCAAGTAGGGCTATTGCATGAGACTTTCTATCGTCGGCGTACAGGATACCTATAGGAGATTTATTGCTATTCCACATTAATTTGTTTTCAGGCCTTTGGTTTGTCATGAGGTGTCTTGAGTGTGCAGATAAGGCAATACCCACCTGAGTGAATGTGGAGCCCAAAGAAGAAGGAGGATTTCTCTTTATCCTCATCAATTGGTTTGTTTTTCTTGTCAAGCTTGAGAGCCTAACCTATGAGTCTAAGCCCAACTATTTGATTCAAATTTGATCATAAAAAAAATACTTCTATAGTATCAAGGCTGATCAGATATGTTGTGTACCCATGCCTGTACTATGTCTAATGTTGATCCATCTACCCACTTGCAACTCCACTAAGCCATGAAGGCTCCAAATCTGATCGTATTTCCTTGGGAGAGATACTACTTGAAAAGGTGGTCCCAACTCTTTCTAGCACTTCCTACCATGAAAATGTGACAAAGGACCTTGCAATGCTGGCCAACAGTCACTTCCATCTCCCTCTCAACCACAACCATCCTGAGAAATCAATTCCTGAGCTAACCAACATCATGAATGGCCGAAAGAATGTGAAACCCTTGCAAAGATATTTGAATTTTTAAAATATAACGGCTAGCGGCAAATTTTAAAATGTAACCGTCGATGAATAACCTTCTCGGCAGATGAACGGCCTAGATGTGCCCTTTAAAAGAGTCTAAAAAACCTTCTAACAAGTCAAACACCATCTTGGTAGTCAGCGACCAATCAGGAGTGAGAAAATCAACATCTCTAATAGATCTTGGACCGATGTCCTTGAGAACATTATCAAATGGCTGTCGCTATACCACTGCGATAATGATCAAGCACTTTGTATCCATGGTATAATGACAGTTGCAAGATCTTTTCATGCTTTAACCTCTTAGAAACCCCTGAACCCATGGGCCCACTGACAACTGCCATGTAGCCTATCAAACAACCAATCAAACTGTGCCATTTCAGATACATGTTGCATCTATCTGACATCAGATCCACCTGACAAACCCTAGAGATAAAGCAAGATCCATAGCTGTCTCATGATCATGAGCCTTGACAAAAACCCTTGTGAACATTCGCTAGCCGTCGATCTTCTATAGATGTCAAAGCCTTTGACTACTGAAAGGGGCTGGTCCCATTGACACATGTCCATGTTGTACACTAGCTGGCCAATGAGAAACTGACAACTGAGATACATGTAGCATCTATCTCTAACATAGGACCCACTGTTAGAAGCCAAGTGATGGGGAAGGATCAATGGCTATTGCTATACTATGATGATAAAACACATGCATCTTGAGCTAATAGTATAATGATGACCACACGATCAAACCAAAACTTAACCCGCTAAAGAAGATAGGCCCACTGACACATGTTGAATTAGACACTGCTGATGAATCAGGAGCTGCCAAATCGGATGAGGTGGTACCGGGCCCACTGAGAAGGTAAAATCTATAGGCAAGAAGATCGACGATTGTCATGAGATCTCATGGAATCTTTTGCGGCCATGAGATCATGTTACAACCGTCAAATCTTAGAATCTTGACCTGGCTGTCGATCTTAGACCGCCAACTGAAATGGTAACTGCTCGTGAGATCGCTGAGTGTTAAGGAGTTAACCACTGGGAATCAGAGACTTGGGGATTGAAGGATTATTTTGTGCACATGCAAATATGAGAACTTAAGTGACCAGGAATAAAGTAACATAAAAATATAACGTGGGTAAAGGGTTTTGGGTTTTTTCTAACACCAATGGCTAGTTTTTAAACTTTTCAATTGCAGGCCAGGGAGTAAAATAAATTGCAGAGGCTAGAGGACAGGGGAAATATTCATGAAAATTTTAGGAATGGCAGACAAGGTAAAAATAGAGCCCCTGGAGTAGGTTTCTTTGCCAAATTTGCATGTATAGGAAAATTTGGGTAACAATACCCAATTATTCAAAGAATTCAGTGATGTTTTTGTGTGGCAATATGAGGACCTCAAAGGTTTTGATCTTGCTCTTGCTTAGCACACCATTGAATTAGAACCTAATGTCAAACCAATGAGGCAGAAGCAAAGGCCTATTAATCCTAAGCTTGAGCCACTTATGCATAAAGAAGTACTCAAATTGATAGAAAGTGGTATCATCTACCCCATTAAGCATACTAGTTGGGTTTCCAACCTTGTTCCTGTTAGGAAGAAGAATGGGGAATTGAGGTTATGTGTTGGCTTCAAGGATCTTAATAGAGCCTCATTAAAAGACCACCATCCATTACCCTCTATGGAACAAATCTTACAATGTTTCTCTGGGTCTGAGAGATTTTCATTATTGGATAGCTATTCAGGATACAATCAAATCTTAGTAAATGAAGAGGATCAATATAAGACTACATTTACAACCAAGTGGGGAACCATGGCTTATCAAAAGATGCCCTTTGGCTTGTCAAATGCAGGTTCTATTTTTCAAAAGGCAACGAATATGGCCTTTAAGAGTCTAATGTACAAGTTTGTACTGGTCTACTTGGATGACATAACTATCTATTCTAAGCATGCATCAGATCACATCAAACATTTGAGGAAGATCTTTGAAAGGTGTAGAGAATTTGGGATATCTCTTAATCTTAAGAAATGTGTGTTTGCAGTTCATGAAGGAAAATTGTTGGGATATGTAGTATCCAAAGAAGGGATCATAGTAGATCTTGAGAGAATTGTAGCCATCTTAGAGCTACCATTGCCACATCATAAGAAAAGTCTCCAATCTTTCATAGGAAAGATTAATTTTGTTAGGAGGTTCTTGCCTAACATTGTAGATTTACTCAAGCCTTTGCAAGCCATGTTAAATAAGAGTTCAGCTTTCTATTGGACCAAAGAAGGGAAAGTCAATTTCTAAGCTATCAAAGAGGCCTTAACAAAAGCCCCTACTCTCCTAAATCCAAATTTCAGTAAAGATTTGATCTTTTATGCTTATGGAGGGCATGATGCTATATCTACAATGTTGACTCAAGAAAATTTAGATGGATTAGAGCAGCCTATTTCTTTCTTTAGCAAAGGTTTAGAGGAGTATGAACAGAGATACTCTTTTGTAGAGAAACATGTGCTTGTTGTGGTAAAGAGCCTTAAAAATTTTAGATATTTTTTGACCCATAGCAAGGTACACTTGAAAGTTACTCATCCAAGTGTCAAAGAATTTTTCTTTCCAAAGACCTAAATGAGAAAAGAGCTGGTTGGATCACCAAGGTGATGGAATATGACATAGATATTCAAACTACCAAGCTGGTTAGAGGAAGAGGTCTTTGTGAGCATTTAGCAAAGGATGAAAGTTCAAAAAAATTAGAGCAAATGGATGCATCTCTAGTGGTGCATTCTACAGAAGAGCAAGCCAAGGCAACAAGCTGGTTGCCTAATATGATCAATTCTTTGAAGACATGACAATGTCTTGCAGGTTTGGATTCAACAAAGAGAAGATATTATAGATTACAATTTGTTCCTTTTGTGCTGATAAATGATATTCTTTTCAGAAAGGATCACAATGGTGTCCTTTTAAGATGCATAGATTCAGAAAGGATAGCTGATGTCCTATTTGAGTTTCATGATGGACCTTCTGGAGGTCATTTCTCTCCTAGGACTATTGCTTTTAAAATCATGAGGGCCAGATACTATTGGCCATCTATCTTTAAGGATAGTCATGAGTATGTGAGGAAATGCATCAAGTGTGCCATGTTTGCAGGAAAAGAGAGGCTTGGAGCCTTGCCCCTACAACCAGTCAGAATAGAGAAACCTTTCATGAAATGGGGTATAGACTTCATTGGCATGATCAATCCTCCATCTAGTGTAGGCCATAAATGGATAATCACTACAATAGATTATTTCACTAGGTGGACAAAAGCAATTGCATTAAAAGAAGCAAATGAGAATGCTGCATTAAGTTTTTATGATGATATAATTCATAGATTTGGCATTCCAGATTCCATAATTTTAGATAATGCATTGGCATTCACAGACCTCAAAGTCTCAGAGTGGGCAATCAGGAATGGAATTTATCTGAATACCAGTTCAAATTATTACCCTCAGGGCAATGGCTTGGCAAAATCAACAAACAAGAACTTGATTAGGATAATCAAGAAGACTCTGCAAGACAATCAGAGAGATTAGCATACAAAGTTGAAGTCTACCTTGTGGTTAGATAGAATTACCTCAAAGAAGATCATTGGGATCTCTCCTTATGTGTTAGTGTATGGCAAGGAGGCTAAGTTGTCCATTTCAACTGAGTTACCAGCCCTGGACTTAGCCACTCAATATGCCCTATTTGAAGAAGGAGATCCCTTACAAATCAGGTATGTTTAGCTCATGGAGTTAGAGGAAATCAGAGAAAAATCCATAAAAGATATGGAGTTCCATCAAATTTAGACAAAGAAGAGCTTTGATAAAAGAGCCAGTGCCAGAAGTTTCAAAGTTGGAGATGTAGTCCTCAAGTGGGATGAGTTCAGATCCAAGCCTGACAGACATACAAAATTTGATTCATTTTGGGGTGGACCATTTGTTATAACAGAGTGCAAGGGGTCTAATGCTTTTCAACTATCAACCCTTGAAGGAAATTCCTTGCCAATATTAGTAAATGGTTTCCACTTGAAGCCCTATTTTGAGGTTAGTCCCTCTCTGTAAATTTTGTAGAGTACTTTCCTACTTTCTTCCTATTTTCTAGGTTAGTTTCTTGCTTTTCAAGAAGTGCCTGTGCACAAGTTTGTCCTCCTGGTTCTAGTTTTGTCCCTCTATCAATTTTTGTACTCAGTGATGACCCCATGCCCAATGAATATGTCTAGGTCACTGGTTTTCCATGTCTAGTAGGCTAACATACAGTAGAAATCGCCAAAATATTACCCAAATTTCCTTGTGCATGCAAATTTGGCTAAAACCTATTCCAAAATCTCTGTTTTCACCTTGCCAAGCATTCCTAAAAATTTCATGGGTTTATGTCCTTCCTTCTGGTCTCTGCAATTTATTTCATTCCCTAGTCTGCAGGTCAAAAATTTATAAAACTAGCCATTATAGGCCAAAACCCTGAAAACCCTAAGCCTTCATTCTAATTCCTTGTTACTTTATCAACCACTTAAGTTTCAAATACCCATGTGCACTAATTTCTCATTGGTCGGTCGCCTATTCTCTTATTTCCCCGGTGGTTACCCCTTTTATTCAGAGACTCGATGACTATAGTCATTCTCTCAGTCACTTAATGTTTCACGGTGACCACTAAATGGCTAGTGACTCAGTGAGCGGTTAACTTCCCTTCGGTCACATGTTCACTAGAAGGTCCGATGGTATTTTTATGTGGGGTCCCAGTTAAAGATCTAACGACTATCTGATGATTTGAAGGGTTTGTGTTAGAGCATCAGATCATGCACTGACCATCGATTCCCTTTCAATGAAGTGATGCAGTGTGTTAGTGGGGTCACAACTTAATGAAGATCTATGACAGGTGTATGATCTGAAGGAATATTCGGTGGTCATGAGATCATGTGCCCACCATTAGATTGGAATCTCAATTTGAGTAGGGCTATTTCAGAGTCTCTGAAGGGATGTCAGAAGGATGAAGATCGACGGCCGATGTATCTTCGCGAAGAGGTTTTCTGACACATGCAATCTTGCACCCATCATTTGATCTGCCAGATGTTCAAGTCTTGTCAGTGGGTCCAATGCCAGGTTAGGGTGACATGCCATCTTTTGATTGGTCAAAGTAAAGATAAAATCTATGGGACCATGTTGCCAGGTGTGCTAACTTGCTCAAAGGTGATTGGTTTCCATGTGCTGATGAAGACTTCCAAGTGGACCGATGTGTCAGTGGGGTCATGGCTTAATGAAGATCTATGACAGGCATATGATTTGAAGGAATATTTGGTAGTCATGAGATCACACACCCACCATTAGATTGGAATCTTAGTTTGAGTGGGTCCGTTGTCAGAGCTTGTCGAGGTGTTTGCTGACAGAGTGGCTGGAGAAAATAAAAGAATGCCAAGTGGAAAATGGGCCTAGGGTTAGCAAGGTTCCACAAATCAGCGACTAGGGGTTCTCTCTTGTTTGCTGGACTTAACCAAGGTTAGCCAAAGGACTTAGAAATTCAGCAACCACTTTGTTCACATAGTCACTTAACCAAACTAGGGTTATGCAAAGTTCTTCATGACTTAGAGAAAAGTCTTCGGTCACATAGTCTCTGAATGACTTAAGTAGGAAAAGCTCAAGGTGGGGCCAAAATGATAGGTGTGCCGATGTGCTTGATTCTCATTGGCCGTTGACTTCCATGGTGGATTTGACTTGTAAGAGATGGGTTTTCAAGTTGTTTTTAGGTGCATCATAGCCTTTCATCTACCGGGAAGGGTTTCTCATTGACAGTTACATTTTAAAATTTTCCACTAGCTGTTATATTTCAAAATTCAAATGTCTCTCTGAGGGTTTTGCATTCTTTTGACCATGCATGATGTCAGGTAGCTCGGGAATTGATTTCTCAGGATGGTTATGGTTGAGGGGGTGATGGAGATGACTGTTGGTCGGCATTATAGGGTACCATGTCATGTCGAAGGTGCTAAATGGATTGGTGCCACCTTTTGCCAGTGTTATTATTGAAAATACAGATATCTTCCAGATCAGATTTGTAGCCTTCATGGCTTAGTGGAGTTGCAAGTGGGTTGGTAGGTTAAGGTTGTTGTGTTTGCAAGAGAGCTCAGTACCAGATGGATGCCCATGAAGAAAGATATGATTTGATCATCGACATTCTTAGAGATTTTCAAAATAAGTGATCAGTACCCTAGGGTTTGATATCATTGTTTAATTTTGTAACCCTAGTTAGGTTTTGACTCTTGGCTGTGTGCAAGAGGGGATGTATATATTGTATTTTTAGAGCTTTTGAGCTTAGAGTTGGACAATTGTAGAAGAATTTCATTTTTATTAAGGGTCATCTATGGTATCATTTCTACCCTCTGGCTTATATAGTTGTAAATATTTCATTGAATTGAAGTAAATGATGTTTCAATGATATCTTAGGGTTCCTGATCCCTCTCTCTTTCTGCAACTATTGTGTGTTATTGTGGATGATTGGATGTGAATAATTTTGTGGGTATACTTCAACTCCATAACAATCTTGTCTCATTCCTATGCCGAGTTGTAGAAGTGAATGTTTGTCTGCAGGTCATAAATTGTGTCTAAATCCATCAGTAATGCTATTGTTTGTGAAATCCTCTTTTTCCCTAAATAGCCTCTTTCTATTGCAAAACCTTCTATGAAACACTTATGCAAGCCTATTCAATGAGTTGTGACCTCCTAGACCTAAGTTGTTTATTAATCTCATCCTCTATACTGAGATTCAAACCTTAATTTTGGTGCATCACCTAGTAGGTAGTTTTCTTTCAGTCATTTCCCTTTCAAGCACTCCTTCTATCCCTTTCCATCAAAAGTTTACTTGCCTATCTAGAAGCAAATTAAGGTGATTATCCAAGAGGAACTAGCCTAGAACTTGGAGATCTCATCTCAGTTAGCATAGGTCCCACAACTTGGAGATGATTCCCCTGTTATACTAGGTTATCAAGACTATGAGAGCTTGAAACAAGGGTGCAAAATTAGTTTATAACATTTCTATCATATGGGAACTTTACATCTATGACTATCTATAAACATGATTATACTTACAAGATCTTCATGGCTCGAAACTTGTAGGATCTGATAGACATCCTCTAGGCTAATCATAGCCTCTCCAGTCGGCAAGTGAAATGTGTTATGATCACTATGCCACCTCTCAGCCAATGTTGTAAGATACCCATGATCAGCCTGAATATGGGGAATCTACAGCAAATATCCAAATCCCATCTCCCTCAGGTCTGCTCACCCTGGATCATCGCGATCCCGAATGCATCATAGTCTAGTCACTCGAGGCGCTCTAACGAGCAGTGCAAGAAATATCTCCTAAAAGCCATTTAACCCAAACCAAATGTCAGAACATATCATGATGGATGTATAAAATTAGTATAAAACATCTTAAAAGCAAACATTGTCAGGATCCATGTCATTTTGCTCAAAAACATTAAAACATGTTATTTTTCTATATTGTGCGATACTATTTTTTGACTAAGTATCATGTGATACTTTATTCAATAGTAGTGCGATGGTATCTTCACCTACGATACTTTGCATAGCATCACATGATATTTCATCCAGTATCAGGCAATACTCGATTCAATATCGATGCGACACTATTTTGACCCATAAAGTATTGCATGATAGATATCCTCAAAGGGTGCAATACTTAGAAAGTATCGTATGACTTTTCGTACGAAGAAAATTTGAAATTTTTTAAAAAATTTTAAAACATGTTTTAAATTGACATAAATGTTCATAAATGACCTACAAAGCGAGTTTTTCTAAAAACATACAAGGGCACCATACTGCAGAGGCCAGTTGTGCAACTGGGCGCGCTCAAATCAATGCCTATGGACCAGGATCACTGCTTGCTGGGCCATTTTCTCTCTCTAAGATCTCAAGATTCTCAAATCACTAAAAGACAAATAATTTTTAAAATGACCTTTTTACCCCCTTATATAGCATTTTGACTTTTTGACCTAATTTTCAAACACCTCAGAATTGCGCAAAAATTGCACCCCTAGCTAATTTCAATGCTATGAATCCATTTTTGGGATCAAAATTGAAATATGAGTTCATATTGATAGTCAAAATCACATTTCAAATCTTTCACTCTCTTCTGTGTAGTTGGCTGACCATTTGAGGCCTGATCCTTTGATCTTTGTTGGGGCATCTTTATTTCTTCATCCCCATCTCTTTCAAACTTCTAGCCTTTCATTCACCTTCATTCACTTCATATCTTTGAGGTTTGACTTCATCTTTTTAGTGAAACTGGGGCATGTCTTCACTACTTGATGGTTATCCTATCATCTTTCACCTTTGATTATGATTTCGAGTGACTTGATCAAGTTTATCAATTTACTGCTTCTCCTCTACCTGATTTCAATTTTGATTTCGAGGGGGCTGTACCTATCATCTTTAATCTTTGATTCATCTTATCAATAATCTTTTCCTGAGATTCTTATCTCTTATTTGAGACTTGATTATCACCTAGCTATACAGGTGTTGGTCTTGTCTTTTAGCTTATCTTTGTCAGCTTTTTCTTATTCTTGTCCTGATATGTTCCCAGCCGTCAAACACATGTCTGGATTGTTTTGTGATTCCAAATTGATCTCACATTTTAATTCCATTCTTTGTCTGCATGTGATCCCAAATAGATCTCACCTTAGTCAAAGAGGGGCAAATGTATGCACCCTAAAATGGCCACCTAGACTATGGGCCCCCATTTAGCAATTTATCAAATCTCTGAATCAATATTTTCAAAAATCAACATTTTTCAATTATATCAATTTCCTTGATCAAATCCTATTTTATCATTTTCAATTATTTTCTTTGGGCTAACCATCTTATCCTAAAGTCTTTATTTATTTAAAAGGAATTTCCTCCCCTTTTAATAAATAAAAAGCCCCCACTTTTCCTCTTATCCTAAGTTGCACAAATAAAGCATTATTCTTATTTTATAAAAAGAAGAAAAGCACTTTTTGTCTTATATGGACAAAAAATTCAACTCTTATTTTCTTATTGAAGGATATTTGTGCACATAGATTGCTCCTCTTTTAAACTCCACCCTTGACTAAATCTTTTGCCTCTCAATCTCCATGGTCCATTCCTTTTCAATTCTTTTAAAAGGAGAGCTCTTTTCTCATTCTTAGATCCCAACTTTGAATACTAATCTTATGCTATAGGATTTCTTCGAGACTTTGGAGCTTTTGGAGATCATTTCTTGCATTCTAGTTTCATTATTGCATCATAGTTTTCATGGCATCTAGCTTAGTTTCCTTTATGCTTTAGATTATCTCACATAGCTTAATTAGCAAGGGTTTGTAATACTTTCCTTTCATAGCTTAGCTTGCATCTTCATTCATAGCTTAGCTTGCATTGCATTGCATTCTCATTGATTCTTAAGGATATTGGCATTCTTTAGCTTGTCTCTTTGAATCTCCCATTGTGTGGTTTACTAGCAAGGTTGCATGCTTCAATAGCTCTAGCTGAGAGCACCATCAAAATCCTTGTGACTCCATGCCTAGGGATCTCTAGGTCACTTTCTCAAGGTTTCCCATTCATGGATTCTCTTGGAAGTAATGATTTAGAGAAGTGTACTATTTAGTGTGTACAATTTCAATATGATTAAGAGCCACTTAAACAAAGAAACGTGTACAAATTTTGAATGGAAGGGAGATGAGAGGTTTCTATTGGAATAGAATGTTGAATACATTGAAACTCTTTGATTCATTGGTAGGAAAGAAGAATGAGTCTAATTTTATTTGGATTTATTTGTGGAACTATTGGAATGGAGGAAAAATAATAAACAAAATACTTGATCCATTCTATGCTAATAAATATTTGATCTATTTTGTTAAAGATAGTGGGGGTAATACTATTAAATTTATTTTGTATAGTTTGTTTAATCATCATCCAAACTATGAAATCATGTCTTTCAATGATTCCCACATGTAACATGATGTAATAGAGATTCTTTTTTGTTTAACACTAGGATTTTATTGGATGAGAATCTTAGTCAGGTAGTTAAGTTTGCTAGATTGTTCAAGATAGAAAAGATGGCCCTAAATGATGAAAGGATAAGATGGAAATAGACTATGGAATGTTGGAAGGTGGTGTTTAAAAGTATAGGTAGGAAGAGAGCCAAAGATAGGAAAAGATTGGAAATTGCATTACATGGTGATATTTGGAAAGTGGAGGAGTTCCTACAGGAGGACCCAAAAAATAGTGAAGCACAAAATGCTCTTAGGATTACAAATGATGCCTTGATGAACATGTAGAATGTCAAGATTATGGGTCTCAAAACTAGGGCTAGAATGAACTATCTTAAACATGGAGATAAGTATGATTTCCCCTTTCTAAAAAATATTTTAATAAATAACATTAAAATATAAAAATATAAAAAAAACTAGGAGAGACAAAATTGTAAAAAAGTATGTTCCCTTTCTACAATAGGATTTAATAATAAATAATAATTAAAATATAAAAGAAAAAAATTAAAATATAAATAAGTTTAATGAATGGTCAAAAGACATGAAATTAAAATATGGGACATCCTAAAAGATGAGATGTAAATGGGAAAATAGAATACAATTTCGAAGGGGGGAGAAAGGAGAAGATAAAGCATGTATATAGAGTAGCATATCAAGAAATATTAATTTATATATACATATATACATACATAGATACCTATATATATTTGTATATATATATATATATATATATATATATATATATATATATATATATATATATATATATATATATATATGTATGTATGTATGTATATGTATATGTATATGTATATGTACTATCTTAAACATGGAGATAAGTGTGGTGTCCCCTATCTAAAAGAGAATTTAATAAATAATATTAAAATATTAAAAAACATAAATCAATTACAAGAGACAAAATTGTAAAAGCATATGTTCCCTTTTTAAAATAGGATTTAGTAATAAATAATAGTTAAAACATAGAAGAAGAAAATTAAAATATAATTAAGATTAATGAATGGTCAAAACACATAAAAGGACAAGATGTGACTTCCTCAAACATGACATATAAAACAAATAATAGAATAGAATTTGGAAGGGGGGAGTAAAGAGAAGATAAAACACATATAGAGTAGCTATAAAAGGATAAAATTTAAAGGGGGGATGATAATGAAGTGTAAGGATGTAAATTTGTGATGGAAAATGTTATGGACATACAAACATAATAAAATAGGAATACTTATCTTGAAAGGAGGCTAATGCAAAAATCACCATTTTCTGATGTCTATGTTCAGTTTCAGGAGATTCTGCAACTTGCACTGGCCTACAAATGCAGAGACAAAGAAAACCCATAAAATTTCTATCTTTCAGAGCCAGGTTGACCTTGACCTCAGAATTGGGGCACAATCTTACCCCTTATTGAAGGTCGACCTTGACCTAAAGTAGCTCCAATGGAAATTTTGTTCGTGGTTCTCAAAAGTTCGGCGAAAAGGGTATCCAAATCTATACTAAAATTTGCCGTCATGCACCTGTACCTGCAAGAAAAATGGTTTAGTTGTTTGGATGAGGGGTTTTCCTTAGTCAAGCCCCAGTTTGGAATCAACCTTAATAATGGAATTGAAATAGAGAATGCTAGCAAGTAGTAGAAGTAGATCTAACAATGAAGCTATGATATTCAATAGATATGCAATTGTATTTCAAATGTAAACAAGTATGTTGACATGAAAGCTTGAACACAACATTAACAAATATAAGTCATAACCTTCATGATTGTATGCTTGGAATCCACCTTGAGAGAAGAATGAATGAGTCTTGAAGATGAACAAATTATCTTGAAAGAAGATCGCACCACCATGATGGATAGATCTAGGGTTTGAATGATGAATCTTGAATGCTTGAACCAAATCTCTTCAAAGGATTGAATGCTTGAATCCTTGATCTTCAATGGAGAACTTGATTGCTTGAATATGATAATAGCTTGAATGTTTCCTTGATTGAGAATGCTTGCTTGATCTTTCTTGATGATTCTTGACACTTGATGGAGATATGAAATAGTGGATGCACTTGATTGAGAGATGGAATTTCTTGGTTGTGGATTTGAAAATGAGAGAGGAAGGCTTCCTTTTATAGTTATCTAGGGCACAAACTTCTAGAGAGGCCAACATTGGAGAATTAAATCCAAATTAACCTTAACCCCTAGAAATGGACCTATATTAAATTCAATTTAATATTTTACCATTTTGAAATTTGAAACAACCGACTTGAAAGCAGGAAAATAAAACTTTTCAAAGCCCAATATCCCAAAACCTTTGAAACATGAAAATTGGACTTAGGGTTAGGGTCAAAGTTGACTCTACCCTAGTTTAGGGTCAAGGTTGACTCTGCCCTAGGTCAGGATTGAGGTTGACTCTACTCTAGGTCAGGGTCAAGGTCAACCTTGACCCAGGAGGTTGACCTTGACCCTAAGGTCACAGATCTCAAATTCTCAGGACTAGGTGCCAAAAAAATGCTAGAAATGGGTGGAGAGAGAAGCATAACAGGGGGAAAAAATCTAGATCCATGAAAAGACCTATTCAAGGATCTTGACATGACCCCAGACCACTTACTCGAAGGGATAAAGGTTCTTAACATGGAAGTTCTTCCATTTTAATATGATACATTAAGCCCCCACTTTAGCAAGAGTATGGATTCAATGAAAACTCTTGGTAAAGGAGAAGAAAGAAGAGATCCAAGTGGATTCACAATGAAATAAAATAACACTTAGCTTATGGACACAAGCCCCCAGGCTAAAATATTCTAACTCAACACACATGCATGAGGGTGCAAAAACATAAAAAGAGGGGTTAGTACTAAAACAAACCCAAATCAACTAATAGAGGAAACCTTGCTAAGAAATATTTCATATACTAATATCATATTTGGAAAGCTATCATAAAAGCATAAATTATTACATAAGAAAGACAAGAGAAACATCATAAATAACATAGCTTCATGATCTGGTCCTACTAGCATGAAAGTGAAAAGAGAGAAAAGAGAAAGTGATTACCTCACCTAGTAACATGCCCACCTTACCATGAATCACCAAGGAGGGAGAGCCAAATAGGTGGCAAAACGTGATAGTTCACCCATAAACTATGCTTTGTAATTGTAATGTGTCTTCTGATGGCTTCTGGAATATCCATAGATCCACCTTCTGGTATCACTATGAATATGAAATGTGTGTCTCCTCAGGATTTAGCAAATTACATGCGTTACCCTTGGAAGATTTAGCATATTAAAAATTGAAAAATGTGTGTCTCATCAGGATTTAGAAAATTATGTGCATTAACTTCAGAGGGTTTAGCATATTCAAAATTGAAAAATGCATGTCTCTTCAGGATTGAGCAACTTATGTGCATTACCTACTTCACAATGTAAGGAGATATCCTATTTACAACAATATATACTACATTCCTAGCGAAGGGTATTGACGCCTACATCCAAGAGTATAGATAATTTGTGAAAAATGATATATCACTTATGGAAAAGGATCCTCAAAGAAAGAGATCTTATCAACAAGACCCCCACCATCGAGGAGTGCTTTTAGCTAAAATATCATCTTTCAAAGATAAACAAGGCAAGAACAAAGATTCAATCATCAAGCCCCCTGCAATCAAAAGGAAGAGGAATCTTTATATTGAGGGAAACAACTCTAATCACCAGAGAAAGGGCAAGAGTTTATAATGAACATAATTTGCAAAATAGAGAAGAGGTGATGACCTAGCACAAAAACCTCTCATATAAAAAGGATATCCATAGTGAAAACATTGGTCAGTATATAATGAAATAATGTTGCCAAATAAACAAATGCCACTAAGCTTAAGGAAAGAAGATCCCTAGACAAAGAGAAAGAAAGAAGAACCTTTCCCTTAGGGATGAAAGAAAGGGATACCTTTGCAAAACAAAAGTCTTAGAAAAGATATCTTGAATATAGAATAAATATATGGATGATTATAAACATAATACAAAAACCATAGAGAAGCAAGAATACCAATTAAGCCCAGGATAAAATATATGCCAAGAGCCTAAAGGATCCTATAAGACTAGATGTAAATACACCTCTTGCCCCCCAGTCTAGAGACAAGAAGAGAATAAATCTATAATATATCAGAATGAGGGGTATCCCCTATATCAAAATTTTGAAGGAATTGTAAAATTGTATGAGAGTGAGATATAATTCCTAAAGCAGCTCTTTCCCTAACATATAACTTGAAATTCTTACAATCAGCAAGTAAATGTCTATTACTATAATGAAAAGGACATTTGTACTTGGATAAAGAATCTTTCAGCATAGGTTTAAAGATTTCTTTCTTGGAATTCATTAATTGAACATACACCTTCTTAGCTACATCTTGACGAGTATCAAGGTTATCTAAGGTAGGTGTAGGAAGAAGAATATGAAGAGGAGGACGATGATCAACTTCACCCACCTTGAATTGAGATTGTGAACAACCAACACCATTCATATCCTATTTAGGGGGTATATGAACTAGATACTTGATACCATGCTCATTAACTCCAAGCCCTAAACCTCTATAACCTTGTTTAGTCATCATATTGAATCCTGTAGTGTATATGTTATGTAAAGTTTCTACAGGAGCTGATTTTTTATCATGCTAATGAGTAAAGGTTGTATAAGGTGGAATAATAGGTTTTGAAGAAGTTTCTTTACCCTTTCCTTTAATAGTATCATGAATCAGAGGAGAATGTAAATCAAAGAAGTCTTACACATCTGCATCCTGAACTATAGCTTGAATCCCATCATATGTATGGGAAGAACTAAGATTAACAGATAGACAATTAGGCACCGGATTAGGAATAGGAAGGTTAGGAATCAAATTATGAATCATAGGATTATGATTAGGAAGATTAGGAATCAAATTAGGAATGATTGGATTAGGATTAGGAAGATTAGGAGATGGTGTATCATCTATTAGATTCTTCACATATTCCAAAAGAGTAATAAGTCTACAACATAAATCTTTAATGAAACTTTTGAAAGTAGGAAGACTAGTATCAGTCAATTTCACAAAATCATAGGCGAGTGCAAAATGAAGGGTCATCAACATAATGAAGTGAATGATACTCTCATAAAAATCATAAGTATGGTAAAGAGATGCTAAAATAAGGGTAATAAAGAACATAATTACACACCAAAGAATCTTAAAAATCTTCATAGTAAATGAAATGCAAGAAATATTTTTGGGTTTTGTTGAATATATAGATTTTTTTGTATTTTTGAATTAAAATACAAGAGCATAAAATAAATCTAATCTTGATGCAAGAAATGAAAAGACCTAACACAAAAAAGAAGGAATTTTCTAACACAAGATAATACAAAGGGAAATATAACACGATAGGGCATCTAAATCCATAAAAGATAGCGGGTAAGTTTGTCAGGTTCACCAAAATGTAAAGGGATAAAATGTAAAGGGGGATGATAACGAAGTGTAAGGATGTAAATATGTCATGGAAAATGTTGTTGACATTAAAACTTAATAAAATAGGAATACTTATCTTGAAAGGAGGCTGATGTGGAAATCACTATTTTCTGATGTCTTTGTTCAGTTTTAGGAGATTCTACAACCTACTCTGGCCTGGAAATGTACAGACAGAGAAATCCCAGAAAAATTCTCTCTTTCAGAGCCAGGTCAACGTTGACCTCAGAATCGGGGCACAATCTTATCCTAGGACACAATCTTACCCCTGACTAAAGGTTGACCTTGCCCTGAAACATCTGCGATGGAAATTATGTTCGTGGATCTCAGAAGTTTGGTGAAAAGGGTATCCAGATCTGCATTTAAATTCATCATCCTGCACCTGTAACTACAAGAAATATGGTTTTGTTGTCTGGATGAGGGGTTTTCCTTAGTCAAACCCCGGTTTGGAATCAACCTTAATAATGGAATTCAAATAGAGAATGCTAGCAAGTAGTAGAAGTAGATCTAATAATGAAGCTATGATATTCGATAGATATGCAATTGTATTTCAAATGTAAACATGTATGTTGATATGAAAGCTTGAACACAACATTAAAAAATTTAATTCAAAACCTCCTTGATTGTATGCTTGGAATCCACCTTGAGAGAAGAATGAATTATTCTTGAAGATGAACAAAGGATCTTGAAAAAATATCACACCACCATGATGGATAGATCTAGGGTTTGAAAGATGAATCTTGAATGCTTGAACCAAATCCCTTCAAAGGCTTGAATGCTTGAATCCTTGATCTTCAATGGAGAACTTGAATGCTTGAATAGGATAATATCTTGAATGTTTCCTTGATTGAAAATTATTTCTTGATCTTTCTTGATTATTCTTGACACTTGATGGAGATATGAAAAATTGGATGCACTTGATTGAGAGATGAAATTTCTTGGTTGTGGATGTGAAAATGAGAGAGGAAGGATTCCTTTTATAGTGATCTAGGGCACAAACTTATAGAGAGGCCGACATTGGAGAATTAAATCCCAATTAAACTTAACCCCTATAAATGGAGCTAGATTAAATGCAATTTAAGTGTTTACTGTAAGGAAACTCAGGTGCAAAAATAGCTTCCTCCACTAATCTCTAAAGGAAAGTATTGTGTAAATTCTTTTAAATCCTTACAATTTCAGATTCATTAACTACTTTAATAGTGATATTGTAGCCATATACCATGCATACAGAAAATATAGAATGACACAATGATTTACCATGGGGAAACCTTTTGGTAAAAACCCCAGGACTCCAAAACCTGCACAATGTATTAACCAAAACTATTACAGTTTACAATACACTTGCAATGCAAGTTCTTTCAAAAGATTTTTCCAAATCTTGAAGACAAATCATGGTAGCATAAAACATTTCAACAATACACTAACTTCTCCAATCTTTGCAACCCTAAAAAATGCTTATATCATGCGCTTCCCTTTTTAGGGCAACTTCCAAAGATAGTCGTATTAGGGTTTTACCATTCTTTGAGAAAATAGGAACCCAAACCCCACGATTGGGGAAGAGTGTACAATACTCAACTTTATCAGTTGCCACATGTCTTTACCCATCATTGAATCTTCCAAATATAGCTCTTACGTGTCATAGGAATCTGTCATAACTATTTCATCCATGATCTCCTTATACACAATTCAAGATGCCGACACATCAAGTGGAGTGACACATCAACATGTCAACTAGACATGTACACTCACACTTAATTACATTATTTGCAAGAAATATATTTTACAAAAATAATAATAAGAATAGGAATTAGCCAAGGTTGAGACACCTTATTCCTAACATTCTCCCACTTGTCGAACACCTTGTAAGAGCAATAGGAATAGAACAGGAACATAACAGGAACTGACCGCTATAGGCCAAAAGGCCCATAGACTCTGAACACCATCTAAACTTCTTAGTGCCCACTGTTTTGATTAATGCATCTGCAACATTCTTCACAGTATCTACCTTCTTCAAATTTACCTTTCCATCTTCCACCATATCTCTCACAAAGTGAAACTGCACATCAATGTGCTTCATTTTGGCATGGAAAGTTGGATTCTTTGCAAGGCAAATAGTGCTCTAACTGTCACACCAAATAGTAATCTATCCTACATCAAAACCAACATCAGAACATAATCTCCTAAGCCAAATGGCTTCCTTACAAGTATGAGTAGTAGCCATGTACTTAGATTCTATAGTGGACAAAGAAACCACAAGTTGTCACTTACTCATCCAACTGATAGCACCACCAAACATAGTGAACACATAATCACTGGTGGATCTCCTACTATCAATATCACCTACCCAATCTGAATCCACAAGCCCACAAATACAAACTAAATGTGGAGATCCAGAAGAGTTACCTTGGTAACATATGGAGTAATCTGATGTACCCCTCAAAAATCTGAATACTCACTTAACTCCATCCCAATGTACCCATCTAGGGTTAGCCATAAACTGACTCAAGACTCCCACTGCTTGGGCAATGTCTAGTCTAGTACAAACCATAGCATACATAAGACTACCAACTACACTAGCATAAGGTACTCTACTCATGTCCTACACCTCACTAGGAGATTTTGGACAATCATCTACAGATAACTTTGTTCCCATAGAAATAGGAACACATAGTGGTCTACAATCTGCAATACTGAACTTGTCCAACACAGACTTCACATACTTACTCTGACTGAACCAAAGTTTTTTGTTAGACCTGTCTCTACTGATTTCCATACCCAAGATGTACCTTTCTGCCCCAAGATCTTTCATCTCAAACTATGCTAACAACTGAGATTTTAAATCAGAAATCATACCCTTACCCTTCCCAAATAGAAACATATCATCAACATATAATGCAACAATAAGAAGGTGATCATTTTCAACTCTAAAATAAACAAAATGATCTAATTTCGATCTTACAAATCCAATTGACAACACAAAGGAATCAAACTTAAGGTACCACATCCTAGGAGATTGCTTCAAACCATATAGAGATTTCTTTAATCTACAAACTAAGGATTCTTTACCTTTAACAATGTAGTGCTCAGGCTGTGACATATAAATCTCTTCCTCCAAATCACCATGAAGGAAAGCTATCTTCACATCCATCTATTCTATCTCTAAATCATATGATACAGCAAGAGATAACAAAAATCTAATGGATGTCAACTTTGCAATAGGAGAGAATATTTCACCATAATCTATTCCCTCTACTTGTGAATACCCCTTCACAACCAATCTAGCTTTGTACCTTTCAACACTGCCATCTACACAAAATTTCTTCTTGAACACCCATTTACAGCCAACAAATTTTCTACTTTTAGGAAAAGGTAGAAGGTCCCAAGTTTTTTTTTTCTCCAATGAAGCCATGTCATCATCCATAGCCTCAATCCAAGAACCTGCATCTTCCATGCCCAAAGCCTCTTTCATAGATCTAGGCTCATTAGTGTTAGTAATCAAAGCAAAGCCACAACTAGAATCTAACATAGAATAACCAAACCTTTCTGCTTGCTTTCTTTCTCTCATGGATCTCCTCAAGGGCTGCGGTTGAGGTTGTTCTTCCTCTTCTTCCAAACTATCAGAGCTACTAGAGCTCTCCTCATCATTAGGCCCAACATGGTCTCTCTGTTCAGTCTTCTCAGGGGTAGGAGGCAACTGAACAACATCTTTTTCCTTTTCTTTTTCATCTAGTTGTAGCATGGTAGGAGAAGATGTGAGCTCTCTGAAAATAACATTTCTACTATACAAAACCTTACTAGTCACAGGATCCCAAAGCTTGTATCCTTTCACACCAACACTGTATCCAATGAAAATACATTTGACAACTTTGTTTTCCAACTTAGATCTTTTCTCCTTTAGAACATGTGCATAAGCTTCACAACCAAAAACATGAAGATGTCTAATTGAAGCTTCTTACCAGACCACACCTCCATGGGTGTCTTACCAACAAGAGCTGATGTAGGAGATCTATTAACCAGATAGCAAGCAATGGCCATAACTTTGGCCCAAAACCTTTGTTCTAAACTAGCTCCACTAAGCATACTCCTAGCCTTCTCCATCAGTGTCTTGTTCATTCTCTCTACAAATCCATTTTTTTGTGGGGTATAAGGAGTTGTCTTATGCCTCTTGATACCTTTTTCTTTACATAATTGTTCAAACTCTACTGAGAAAAACTCACCACCATTGTCAGTTCTCACACACTTAATCTTCTTACTAGTCTGATTCTCTACAAGAGCTTTAAATTCTTTGAACCAACTAAAGACTTGTGTCTTACTTTTAAGGAAATAAATCCAAGTCCTTCTACTGTAATCATCTATGAAAGATACAAAAAATATAGACTTGTAGATTGAAGGAACTTTTACAGGACCAAATACATTAGAATGAATAAGATCCAAAACATCAGAAGATTTGTGAGAACTAGAGTAAAACTGAACATGATTTTGTTTACCATAGACATAGTGTTCACAAAAGTCAAACTCAAGATTGCAATCATTTAACCCCTCAACGAGGTTTTTATTTTTCAAGGTTCTGAGACCCTTTTCACCAATGTGGCAAAATCTCATATGCCACAACATTGTCTTTTCTGTAGGAAGCTTACCTTCCAAAGTGTTTGAACTTCCATCAGAACCAATACCACAAACTTCTTCACTACTTGTTCAGATGGTGAGGATGAAGAACTATTACATAGAGGAATACATGCATCTAGCTAAAATAAGGTACCTCTCCTGGTACCCCTCGCAAGCACTATCGATCATCTCATCATCTTGCATCCTTCTTTTGAAAAGACAACTTGCACACCTACATCATTCAACATACTTACAGATAATAGGTTTCATGCCAAACCAAAAATGTGCATAACTTTATTGATTCCCTTTACTTGTCCATCAAGAAATCTGATAGTGACCCTTCCACGTCCAACTATCTTTAGGTGAGAGTCATCACCCAAGTACACCTTTCCACCATTGAACTCTTCATATTTTGAGAACCAGTTTTGATGAGAGGTCATGTGAAAAGAAGCACCCAAGTCTACCAACCATACATCATCAGATGCATGGGCTGCCAAAGCTACAATAAAAGCATCTCCATCTTCTTGAGATTTTTCGGAAGCTGAATCTGAGCCTTTCTTCTTCTTCTTCAGTTCTTTGCAGTCCCTTTGAAAGTGCCTAGTTTTATTACAGTTCCAACATTTCACCTTGGACTTTCCAAGAGTCTTAGAACTCCCATGGGATTTGGATCTACCCTTCTTTAACTTTTTGTCATTCTGCTTTCCTCTATCGTTGGATCTCCCATGAACAACAAGGGCTTCTTTAGATGAATTCGAAGTCTTTCTCCCCATCTCCTTATATAGTAGTGAAGACACCAAATCATCCATATGGAATGTGACTATAGTACTTCTGAGAGCCATCACAAGATGGTTCCACAAATTCGACAAGGAACAAAGCAGGGTCATACAACGATCCTCCTCCTCGATCTTGGCACCGAATGATGCCAACTGTGTAATCAATAAATTAAATGCATTGAGATGATCAGTTATAGATCCACCTTCCTCCATTCTTAAAGAATACAACTTCTTTCTTAGGAACAACTTATTCACTAGAGATTTGACCTGATACATAGACCCAAGCTATTTCCATAAAGAATTTGCAGTACTCTCATTAAGAACATTCAGAAGAATGGCATCTGCTAGACAGAGTCTGATGAGACCCTTAGCCTTCTGATCCTTGATCTCCCAATCCGCTTGAGATATCACTACAGGTTTCACATCAAGTGAAGTAGCCTCCCATAGATTGCGATCTTCAAGCATGTCTTCCATCTTGAGTTTCCACAACTCAAAATTAGTGCCATTAAATTTCTCCACCTCCATTCTACTGTATGAGGAACTTGCCATCTCAATCTGCAAATAAGATTCAGAATGCTTTGCACAAAACTCCCACTCAACTTGAGATTAGCTTAAAAAAACCCTACCCAACAACTAGGATTAAAAGTTGATCAGGCTCTGATAACACTTGTAAGGAAACTCGGGTGTGGAAACAGCTTCCTACACTAATCTCTAAAGGAAAGTATTGTGAAAATTCTTTTAAATCCTTACAATTTCAGATTCATTAACTACTTTAACAATGATATTGTAGCCATATACCATGCATACAGAAAATAGAGAATGACACAATGATTTACCTTGGGGAAACCTTTCGGTAAAAACCCCAGCACTCCAAAGCCTGCACAGTGTATTAACCAAAACTATTACAGTTTACAATACACTTGCAATGCAAGTTCTTTCAGAAGATTTTTCCAACTCTTGAAGACAAATCACGGTAGCATAAAACATTTCAACAATACAGTAACTTCTCCAATCTTCACAACCCTAAAAAAGCCTTATATCATGCGCTTCCCTTTTTAGGGAAACTTCCAAAGATAGTCGTATTAGGGTTTTACCATTCTCCAAGAAAATAGGAACCCGAACCCCACAATTGGGGAAGAGT
>BSBK01013983.1:0-17500 GCA_027943335.1 Chamaecyparis obtusa
AAACTTTAGAATAAAACATCGAAACCCCTTAAAACATCTGTCTAACTAGCCATATATAGAGTTTATGCTTAACCACCTTTAAAACATCTGAAGTTTTGAAACTAACCCCAGTACAAAGTTTAAAATAGTTTTTGAAACTGATTTAAAACAAACTCAAACTAATAATTATCTTTGAGCTTCAAATAGGAAATGAAAACATAGAAACACATCAGACTTTTGTAGGTGATCAAAGGTTGGCGGTCTGGTTCTAGTCAGCAGGGGTGCCACATGCTACCTTCCACTCCTTGTAGGCGGTCACAAATTCTTGAATCACCTAAAAATTAGGAACTTTGTTGTGTATGATTGACTACCTCCATACCTATTTCTCCCACTTATTTTTGCCACCTTATCTACATGTTTGGGTATCTGATTGACGCACAGGTACAACAAGGGCTTGGTTCTCATCACTTTCAAAAAGTCTTCAATTGATAAGTTTTTCCTTTTTTTACCTATTCTACCTCTTCCTTGAAGGCCTTAATAACTGCATTCATATCATATTTTATAGTGTCATCGTGCTAGACATAAACATCATTGATGCATTTAAGATCGTTCAATAGGCACTAGGTAAGATTTCTAAGTTCTTTTTCAACTTTGTAAACTCCCCTCTACCAGCTTTTAGCACTGAATTTATCCAATCTACATTCTTCTTGCAAACAAAGAGTATGCCATCATCCATGTTCTTAATGAGTTTCTCAAATAGGAACTTCACAACCTTGTACTTTTCGACCTCATATATTTGGAGTGCAACTATCGTCCAATTAGTCTCTTTCGTTTCCCAAGTTAGGGCCTACATTTGCAATTCACCAATGTGTGCAACAACATCATCGTACACTTATTTGGAATAATTGATGTAATTTCTTCCTTCATGGATAACCCCTTCAATCCATTTATCAAAAGCCTCCAATATCATCTTACCTTGTTGGATCTTCCCTAGGAGTTTTTGGGTAGCTAGAGAATTTAGGTCGAATGATTGAGGCACTTTGGACATTGGTCGTGGACTGGGACTATTAATGGAATCAATGTATTCAGCCATAGCCCTTACTATCTATTTCAATTCTTGTTTGTCTTTTCCATTCTTCCAAGATTTGGTTAGCATTCTCTTAGTAGAAATTCAAAAAGGTGATTATCCACAACTCTATTTGCAACACCTAGGTCCACCTTTTTAACATTATAATCCTTGGTCATAGGGATTGAGACTTCACCTTTTGTTATTAGTTTAGCCAATTTTGCTACCCAATCTCCTATTGCTAAATCTATATCTAGATCTATCACTCCTTCACTAGCAAGATCCTCTTTCCTTCTTGCATTTTCTTTGGATCTATTGACCCAAACGAACGAACTAGAAACTGCAATGCTTTTAGGATTTCCACCGACAATTAATTTTTTAGCTCTAGTTTTAGATTAACATGCATCAAAATTTTTAATATCTTTGTTAGAAACTAGAGCTGAGAGAGAAGATTCAAGATTCGATTTAAACACTTCCACCTTAGAAACTTGGGTTTTCTCCAATTTCTTCTCCCTAAGATAATTTTATATCCTTCTAATTATAAATAATGTCCTTAGTTCAATCTGGTCTTTTTTTGCCTTGACCTAGTTTGCTTTTGGAATAGATTGATTTTTGATTTGTTTATACTGAGGGTCAACTATGGTCCCCTCATCTTCTTGTATACCTATGATGCCCATATTCATGCTTAAGGTAACAATGTTTTGTAGAGTAAATCTACTCCACTACCTCTTTTTGACTTCAATTTCATCTCTAGGCAGTCTTCCAAAAATCCTCTATGCGAGGCATGAGTAAAAACTACCCTCCCAAGTTCAAATGTTGTCTAGCAAAGCCTTTGTTATCAAAATTACTTCTGGCTTTATTATATTTGAAATTGAATCATTTTAAATCAAATCCCAAATTTAGACCATTAGAGATATATTTACAAGTGCAGAGTCCTAATTCAATAGGGAAAGAAATTCCTTGAATGTCCAAGTTGGTGGGAATGTTTTACTCACATGAGCTAATTACCTGCATAACTCCACCAAAACAAAGCAATCTAATGCATATCTAGGTAGTTTTATGGGCTCTTCTTTGAATCCTCCCATTCTGATGTATGTGAAATATGGAAATTATATATAGAAACTACCATAAATACTTATTAACTACATTGCTTCTCTAGAAATTCTTTTGTCTAAGGTTCTTGTCTACTCATGAAATAATCTATCTATAAAAACATCATTCACCTTCCTATAATATTATCTAGGGAATTTTCCTTCTATAAGAGAGGGTAATACTCACAAATTTCGATACCCTCAAACCAAGGTTCATGTGGAATACCTAGCTAGTCTTTGGTACAGGCCAGACAATACAAAAAATATGAAATCTATGTGGCCCAAATGACCCAAATTCAACTGGTCTTGTAGGACTTGAACTATCACTTCTCCCCAGTCCAGGTATTATGTGCCTTGCAGAATGATTTGAATGAAAAAGTACATCTAATCCTGAAAATAAAAAGCTTGGTTAGTTCCTCTAACCCTATGTAGCAGCATGATCAAGTCTCTTATGTGTGGCTTCAAGTGTTCTCTAGTAAGAGGTTTAGGCAACCTCAAGCCACCCTTTTGGAATTTAAGAAACCAATTTCTAGCTATGACACTTTATATTGAGATTTATTTTTACTGAAACGACTGACAAAAAGTGAAGGGGTCAAGTCTGAATAGGTATCCTTTTCTAGAATCCTTGGCACATATGCAACAATTTCTCTATCAACCGAAAACAAAATATCCCCGTTATCTTTTCTTATACACTAGTTGCGAGTATCATATCTATTTATACATTTTTGAACTAGTTCAGGGCATAGGATAGTTGTGGGAAAGGTCATGAATTCTATCAGACTGCTTTCATGTATCTCTTTCATGAAAGGTTTCTTAGCATAATTCTCTACTCTATCCCTAAATTATTCTCAATCATAGTACAAGAGGGATGTGTCTCCTAGTTCTAGAGATGAACAAACCATGCTAGACACTTTATCAAAGATTTGGAAAGTTGACTTCATGGCTATTATTTTACATAATCGAGTAAACAATTTCACTTCATAGACACCACATGCATTGTCAAAATAGTAACAGAGATAGGAATGTCAAAACTCACCTTATCAACTGAAACTCCTATAACTTCTAAATAAGAAAATCCAACTTTCCCTCTAGCTCGCCCACCTCTGATAATCAAACTAGCATCTCTTCAATCACCAGATAGGTTTTTAATTATTTATCGAAGAATAAAATCTCAAAATTTAATTTCAAAATCTTTTACCCATGCCAAATTTATGTGATAAGATGTTTCTCTCAGTGCGAACATATAATAACTATCCTTTCATTATGTAGTCTTACCACACAATGATTACTTTTATGTTTAGAAGCTTAAAAATTCATAATTGCCCAGATGCTTCAAATATTCTCCTAACTCTGGCTAATTTCCTTTTTAAATCGTCCCCACCTTTCTTTATGCTTAAAAAATGTACCTTTCGAACCGATAAAACTCATTGAACCCTTAGGAAAAGTGGTTCAATGTGTTCAAGCTTATTCTATGTGGGTTTGTATTTTGGGGATTAGAACTAGTTAGAAGTGAGATGATGTGGGCTGACATGACAGATTGACAAGAATGTTTGAACCTTGAACCCTTTGAACCAAATGAACTTTCAGAAAAGAGGTTCAATGGGTTTAAGAGGTTCAATAACTCCTCTTCAAATAGGAATTGGTGTGTTGAATGAACCATTGAATTGTATGAACTAGATGAACTCAATGAACTTTAAAATGGTTCAAACTCAAAGACAATATTTTCCACTTTATGCTTTACTGACACTTAATGCAAAGGGGAACATGGCACTCAGAAGGATGACAATACTTATAAATAAGGGACTCAGTCTCAAGTTTCCTGTAGTGAGGCTGCATAAAAATATTGTGAAAAAGGACAATAAAGTAATTTAACAATGTTGTATGAAACAAATGCAACAAATCTAGACATATTGCAAGGTACTGCAGGAACAATAATGCAAATAAGAGAGGTTCACTAGACAAGAGGAAGAACAAGCAAAGAAATGATAAACGCAGGGAAAAAGTGAATGTTGAAGAGATTCGAAAGAAAATGAAGTAGATATGGGTGAGGAAGAATTCTGAGAACACATTTGAAGGGTCCACAGATGGATTTGGTGCTAGAATTTGCTCTGGGAATTGAACTTAGGCCTTTGGCCTAGGGGGAGTTTACAAGAAAAATCTCATGAAACCCCATGTAGATGTTGATACCTGAATCTGGTAGGCATGGAGAAGATATAATTAGTTGGCATAGAGGTTTTGAAATCTTTACTAAATGTATTCAATAGGTTTTGAAGGTGCATAATCGATTTTTATGAACTAGGCAATGGACTGGATGTTTAGGAATATTTAGGGCTTGAAGCATTAATTATATACCTAAAAATTACGTATGCAAAATACAAAAAGCAAATTGGGACTTGCATTTGACACTTTGCATTTGAGAAATCGAGAGAAGAAGAGATCTGCAAGGGAATTCCATTATGATCGAAGCGACAAGGTGATTGTTCAAGACGATTTCATGAAAACCCTAGTTCAATGAAAGGTATTTATCTTTTCAGATCTTTACGATTTCAATCTTTCACGACGAATACTCTAGTTATTGTTGATATCACCGAGAGGCTCCGACCAAAATTCAAGAAACATTCATTTAAGTTAGTTCATGAGGTTGATCCGATGAGCGCATTTTTGAATGTGTCGTATGGGGTTGTGCATGTTGAGGATGTTAGGGAACACATTCATGCCAACTTGGAGGACCTACGTACATCCCAAATGCATGATTTATACCTAAAGAAACTCGCGGGAGATAATTGTATATTAAAGCCAAAATTCAAATCCCTAGAAGTGAAAATTTTGATCAATATGCTAGGTTTCCGATGATTGAGGAGGATGAATGGATTCAGTACATACTGAGCAGGGTACATAGTGAATTCTTATGGCTCAGTAAGCCATTTAAGATTACTAAGGAGGTCATACAAGCAGTGATAGGATCGTGGGCATCCGGTGAAGTACTTGCACCTAAGTCCATGATAAACGATATTGTTCATGAGGCAATTGGTGCCAAATTTGACAAAAGAGATATGACTATTAACGACATTATTGAGGATGATGTATGCATCAATGGTGATAGGGTATAAGATTTATCACTTCAGCAGAGACAATTCAGTGTCCACAATTGCAATGTACATTGCATGTCAGATATTGAAGGAGAACAAAGATTATGATATATGCGAAATTTTAAGGACTCGGTTGATAGAGAACCTGGAGAAGATTAAAAGGGACAAGAAGAATTCATTCAAATTCGATGCATTAATCTTCTGTATTTTGTTTTATTTCATGAATCAATTTCTCGGTGTTGCTCTTGTTGATTGGTTCGGTGATAGACCAAGATGCTTAATCGCTATTCACGAGCTTCCTCCTTACACATAATTCCAGGAGTTATCTCCACACTCGAGAAGCAGTATAATCCCAAAAATCTCACCCCTGTGAGCCGAGAAACGAGTTAACTGGGTATTTGGTTCAAAGAGAAGCCCGAAGCCGCCAATTTTCAATCGGTAATTTTTGCACATTCATATTCAAAGTATGTGTAGGAAAATATTGTACCATCCACACTAAGCCTTGCAATATTTAACTAATTTTTCATCCACTTTCAGAAACAATTGAGCCCTAATACCATGGGTGCATGTATTCGGCACTAGGTGATTGATCAGCTTTGAGAATGGTTTCTCGTGTGATCAACTACATTCACGATCCTATCTTATCATGTCGAGGCTTCAAAGCACTATTTGATATCAAACCGTTACGGTCACAATCAAGACTAGTTTCTTAAACTACAATAATATAGAATCAAAGTGATGGGAAACTTAAACTTTCCTTTTTTTTTTTTGTACCCAGACAAACCACTATGCCGATGCATTTGCAGCCTATATTGGTCTGAAAATGGCTAAAGACAAGGGTTTGGACAAAATTTGGCTTGAATGTGACTCTTTGAATATTATTAATGCTGGTTAGGGCATGCAGGCTGGAGTTCAAGATTCCTAGACAAATTATGATCATTCATGACTACTCATATTACTTCCCCGCTATCATTTGCATACCTACAATGCAACAATGAAATGTGTATTGAGGACAATAAGGCAAATTCTTTCAATACGAATTGTCTCAACAAGCCAAACAATCAGGTGAAAACTCTCATTTAATATTGAAGGGAGCGGGAATTATGAGAAATGCATTTGTGTGCTAAAAATGAGTAAGATTCCTGACAATATTCCCGTCCACTGAGAAAGATTGTGATTGAAACGCTTTAAAAATTGATTTGTAATTGCCAGCGATTTAATTGCTTTGTAACTGCCAGAATTTCGATCGCTTCTTTTTTATGTAATCGGATAGCTTAACTCTGCTGCCGCAAGACGCCTCTAGGCGTAACAATAAAATTGATTTATATATTTTTTAAAGATCAATATATAATGCGATTATGATTATTTATTTTATGCATTCGAAAAGCTTTGATTAAAACTTCAATGAGTGGGAGAATCTTCTTTCATTCAGTTACAACTTTTTGTAACAGTCGTAGAAGGCTAATTTTTGCCAGGTTAGGAGAAGTGAACTCCGGGTATGTGGGCTTTAATGGAGAATCTATAGATTTCTTTTGGAGAATTCAAATATCATTCATCTTTAAATAAAAGAATTCCAAAATAGAATTAGAGGTATGAAAGCAATATACAAAACAATAGATTTATAGCGGCTACATTTATTCTCCAAGCATGGAATTCAGTTTTCAGCTTCATACAATCGTCTACTTTAAGAACATAGAATACGAAGAAACAACAAGAAAACAAATAGATGGACAGAACAATTGAATAGTCACATATCCATTAGACTTTACATCTCAACAATCCACTCATTCTTTCTTAAAGACTCCATGCTGGCCCTGACAGTTATCGTTTCTTGTAACGAGGGACTCTTGATCGCTTTCTTGAGTTAAAAACAATAGGATTGAGAGAGACATCCCGTTTTCTTCACAGATAGAATTGAATTAATTAAGAAATCAAGGTTGTCCAAAAGGATTCACGACCCTATACTTGCTACCTTATATTGCATGCTTGTTACATCATAAACAATACCGGTTCCTTTGGGTTTTGCTTTGTACTGCTTGATAAAACCAGAGAGGTGTTGGGTTGTGAGCAGAAAATTTCACTTTTTTCATGAACAAAAGATGAGATTTGGGAGGAGATTCATGGGAGATTAAGATGCCACCAGGTACGAATTTTGTTAAGCTTTATTTAATGCTGTTCTATTGCTGTTCTAATGAGTAATTTATTCCTTCTTAGTTTCCATGTTATTAGCATACCAAATGGTCCTATTTCTTAAGGAATCAATTAATTTATATAAACTTTGTGATTGATCTTGAGATGGGTGGCTAAGAATGTTATAGGCTTTATTTATCAAACTAGATAACAAACCCATAATTAAGGATCAGATTCTTCTTTCTCAGAGTGTTGTCTTTTCGCATGCAATAAGCAAATATAATAATGTAGTAGCAGAATAACATTATTTAAAAGATATATAACGTACTTCCCCTTTCATTAATTATGTAGATAAATTTGTATATTCCACCAATACTAACTAATAAATTTTGGTAAATGTACTTTTATTCAATAACTATATCGATTTTAGGTAATTGTTACATCCCTCTTTCCATACTTGTATTCATTCACCATCAGCTCTTTGTAATATAGCTTTAAATCAACCTGTTTTGGCTTACCTAAGCTATACCATTTTCAATTTTCTGGCATGTAACAATGTTCCCTCTTCCATATTCTGCATGCAGATAAGATTCTATACACTGGTGTTAAAATAGACTAGCATATTGTTGCATTATCAGAGATCTGTCTGAGTTTACATCTGTATGTCACCACAAAGAAACCAAATGCAATTTGAGAAGGATCCCTCTATATTTATGCTTCCTTAGCCCAAATTTCCCCTTACAGACAACATTTTTTAACCTATGCATGCACATATAATATATTCTCTAAGATTATGCGTTTAAACTCATTATCCTTATGCGCTAAGCATAAAGAGTTGGCCGCTATGTTAGGCTATTCATCATCCTTTGCTATACCTTGTTTTCAGTTGCGTTTACATGCAAGTTTAACTACAGCCAGTTCTTTTATTACAGAGTTATTTGGGTGATGATTGAAATCCCTGAGACCGCAATGTTCAACGAACCCTACCTAATTGTAGAAGCTAGGAATGTCTGCAGACATGAATGATTACTGCACAGAGGAAACTGTCAACTTTTGCATGCATACCCGGTAGAGATAGCCTTACAACTGTGAATTCGCTCCTGATTGGTTTCCTGTTTGGATACAAATCTCACCAACTTGCGTTCTTGCTTAGTAGCACATCTAGCCGATTCCTTTTTCATAATTTAATTTCGTACTTCGAGCATCTTTGTTTAGTGTCGTTAAATTTGAGTTATTTTTAGACCTAAATATGTAAGTTAATATCGGAGCGCTTAGAGAAAATATTGTAAGCTTGATTTTCTTGAATAGTTGGCGAGTGTATATATCTATCTATTATAAAAGAAAAGTAGTTAGTAAAGCTTAATAAAAATGGATATGGAAGTAAATTATTTATAAAGGTCATTTATGAATATTAAGCGCATGCAACGTATAAACTTCTTTTGGAAGTTTAAATGAGGAAATATTCATCATTCTATTTAAATCGATATTTAACAAATGGGAGAGATTCTAGTAAAGACGTATTTAGAATTCACTACCACATGATATATTTGTTATGGGAAACCCTAAGTGAAAATAAGTTTAAATATAAGCATGGATTAATGAAGGTACTTATATGATAGAATTGAATTGTCATTAATAATTATCAATATTTGGCAATATCAATAAGTAACATAGTGGCATGTACTACAGTTGGTATAGTGATAGTTGTTATCTCTATAATTATCTTTTTATGATAATATTAACATGAAAATACTTTGGAACAAAGGTGGTGAATAAATTATCTAATCTAGACAACAATTAAATTAGTAATGTGGTGACCATTGGTCTTCAGGTGTAAAGTTTTAATAACCTTAGAATCTAAGTTACATTGATTAAAAAAGTAAGAACATTTGTTGAATGTGAAATATTAATTTTGAATACACACAACTATAATATATATATATAATATATATATATATATATATATATATATATATATATATATATATATATAATATATATATAATTATATATATATATATAAATATACTATATTATATATTATATATATATCTGTGTGTGTGTGTATTTATATGTATTATAAATTATCCATTCATATTTCTTGTTAATTTTAACTTTAGATTCATGTTTATTCAATTTGGTATAAGAGCTTTGGATTCTATGGTAGGACCTTGAGTTCACTAGTACATGTGTAAATGTTAGTTGTGAGATTCAATTATTGAATCAAAATAGATCAAGTAGAAATAGTGAGGAAGAGAGCTTCCTAGTTATTGTTACACCTAATAGGAAAGAGAAGGATGTCCCTTGCTTTAGAATTCTTCAGTAAGTAGAAAATAAAGTTACTCTTAGGGCAATAACATAAGCATGAATTGATTTGAGTTGAAAAAGTTAGTTAGAACCTTAAAATACTTGGTGATGCTTGTACACTCTAATGATTGATGTGATTGCACAAATTTGCTTCAACTTGTTGTATTTATAGATTATGATTGGAAATATAAACCATATGTGAAAGTGATGAATTTGAAGTAAAATTACTATTGAAAGTATTTTATTCCTTATAGGGAAGTAATTTGCATGTGTGGTACATAAAAAGATTGAAATTGTAGTTATATATATGTTGGTTAATTAATTGATGATTGATTATTGCATAGAAACATGATCATAATACATATTAAGGCAATAGTTTTTGCAATTGAGTTTGAATGCTTGAATAAAGATGATTGATGGTCGATTCTGTATAGTATTGAGGTTTCACGACTTGTGTTTATGATATGCTTGGGAATGTCCTCTAATTTACCTTGAACGTGGTATCCCCAAGGTGTCATAGAACTCTTTACTCCCTTAGTGCGCCACTAGAGTTGGTCGCGATCAATTTCTTGTGAAGCCATTTTCCAAGTTTGATGGTTCTTTTAGATATTATTGATGAAATTTTGAAATTTTACTAGGGTGAGCTTTGAAATTTTAAATTTTCTTGTGATAAAAATTCACCAAGATTTTCATTAATTTATTTATAATTCTTGGAAAAACACCTTAATTTTTTTTACTTTGTCCATATATTGCATCTTCAAGTTTGAATTTATGAACTCCTATTTGAATTTTTACCTTTCATTATTGTGGCACTGAGTAGCCTATGTGGTTTATGTTGGTAGTCCTATAATGTGATATGGATATCCTCTACCTTTTTTGTGATGAACACTGATAGAATTCTCAAGGGATTAGATTGTGAATAATGTATCTAATATTATACTTGTATTATTGCCATGATTAAATTGTCTTTACTCTCATGAAATGTTGATAGCTGCATATATTATAAATTTTTGATGTTGTGATTGTGATAATTTCTAGGAATATTAGGCGAGATGAAAAATTAAAAATGAGAGAAACATAAAGAAAGTGAATATTTATGTATTAAGTGAGTTAAAACATTAAGATGAGGGATGTGTATATATAGGAAGTGTATCCTACCTACCCCCACGACTAGCTTCCACAACTAGGCAAGATTCCATGTAGGCAATCCACTAGTTACCTATGCATGATTATACACTAAAAAATCCCCTTAAGCATATCATATTTGAGGTAAGAAGAGTGAGTCACGGTATCAAAACATAATAAGGTACCCAAGTACTTGTATAAGTGAAATGCACCTCATTTAGGAGAGGAGAAAACCTAGTGGGAAAAATATCCTCCCTAAATAAGAGAAAAATATGAGAAGTAAAAAAAAGCTCATTTGAGAAAAATCATTCCCTATGAAAGAAGGGGACAATGAAGAATATACTAGATAGTGATTTTGGATGATTGGAAATGAATTTTGAAGCTTATCCAAGCTTTCTGAATAAAATTCATCCCTTAGAAAGAAATATAACCAAAAAGTATGTAAGTTATTTTTTCCATTCTTGAAAGGAATATGAGGAAAGAAAGCTCAGCATAATTTATAATGAAGCTTCTAAAAACTACTCAAGTATCCTCATGTCAATGATAAAATTTATCTCAATCAAATCAAGTGTTCTAGGCCACAATGAAAAATATGTCAATTCGTAATTTAATGAAGAAAAATGAAAATCATAGTCCAAATATAATGACAAGCCCTATAAATGTGGTCTTATTTCTTCACACCAATATCAAATGGTGACAAGATATTTTGAAGATGTGCCCATAACCTTGACAAAATATGACTCAACTTTGTAGGAACTATTAGAAAAGAGGATTATGAATTTACCTTAATGATGTCCTCCAAGATTACAATGTGGGACATTAAAAATAATGATGCAGAGTTACTAGAAACATGTCCCAATAAACTATCTCTAGAAAATGATAAAAATTCTATTTCATTGAACCAATGGAAATTTATCAAAGAAGCATCATTGAACTCAAAAGTAGAAATAGTATATGAAGTATCATTGATCATGAAAAAAAATATATTTTAAAGTAATAGTTAATGGAAATTGATCACTCTCTAAGATGAGCCAACACAAGGTGGGGTAGTAGGTGCCTTAGTCAAGAGAACATCACATTATTCCAACAAATATTAGATAATGGACCAAGTAGTGGCAAGACACTCTATATAACCTATGTGATTAATATACCCCTCATACTTAGTAATGCCTATTAGTCCATAAAGTTATCATTTTATTAAACCAATTTTTATTTTGATATTTATTGCAAGGCTTAGGAACAAGACCAAGGACATAAGATAATAGACCATGCTCATTGAAGTGATTCAACATCCCTTGCTTCAAAGAGAAATAGTACTATGGATTAATCTTTCCAAGAGAAGGATGAAAGTATAGTTTAGATGAAATGATGGAACCCCTCTCAAAAGTGAAACTTTATCTCAATTGATGATTACATGTACAATCTCCATTATATCTCAATATAGATTAAAAAAATAGAAGAAATTAAAAAGGAGGTATGAAAAAACACATCATACATGACCACAACTCAAATAAACCCTCCTTGATTTGGATTTAGAGACTGGCCTCTTACAATTGGTACTTCATAATTGTAGTGCACCAAAAAAATTACAAATTACAAAAAGAAAGTTTTAAAATTTGAAGAAAGTGGAGGAGAGAAGATTTGTGGCATCAACAATTTGACCAATTTTTCCTTGACACTTTGTTGTAATTAAATTTGTTTTTTGTCACACATTGAGGTAAAAACAAAAGTTTGAGAGACCAAATTCAAATTTCAAATTTCAGATTTTGTTCCCCACCAAAATAATCTTCCCTCCAAACTATCTAAATATCAAAATGAAGTGCAACTGTAAATATAGTTTGATCTAGAAACCCTCACATAGAAAGACTCACTAAGGTGACCACTATTAATCTTAATTAATGTGGTTAGATCCAAGGCCTTCAATCTATCCAAATAATTCCTAAAATACAAGCCATTCGCTGAAAATCTCAATGTCAAATAAAATATAAATTTCTACAAATCATAGATGCAAAATGAAGGATGAATTAGAATATATGAGTACCCAAAGAAGGCAGGCTAAAATAATCAAATAACAACAAAAAATGCAATAGGATGCCAAAGATATGTTTCTTAATGGTACTCATCTACAAATATCACAAAGATAATTTTTTTATGCCTATCTCTTTTCCAAATGTCGACAACTAACTTTAAAATACTTAATATTTACACGGATTGATGATTTTATGACACTCAAACTTGAAATGAATTCTATATATGTGAATCAAGTATTCAAATAGAAGATGGATCTCCCCACTCAAAACCAATAATAGCTTGACTTGGCAACGATAAGTGTAGATTAATTTAATTGAAAAAATTATGCAAACCAACTCAATTGTAAGCTCATTTTAATCTTCCTTGCCTTTTTCACTTGACAAACCAATAGAGTTGCTCACCACAAACCTCATCTTAAAAGAGATAAAAGAGCATTGAAATGAATCAAGGTGATAAGAGGCCAAAGTGGAGTAAAAGAGAATATATCAAATTTGAGTTTTACACAAAAAAATACCAAGTAAGGTTGATGTAGATGCACTAAAATTCTTGTTATCTTTTAGATACAAAACTCAAAATTAGACACCATAGACACACCATAGATAAAATGCCTTTACCAAGTCTGCCAAAATGTAGTTTGATCATGAAAAAATTTCCTTTAATAATAATTTGAATCCATCACTTAAACCTTCATAGTGAATTCCCTCTTTAAAAATATTACATTTATATTTGCACAAGTAACCTACTTTGATACCATGTCAAAATTGCGAGGAATACTAGATACAAGATAGAAACAACAAAAAGAGAGAAACAAAAAGCAATTGAAGACTGGTATATTAAGTGAGATGAAACATAATGAGGAGGGATGTGTATATACATGAAGTGTATCCTATACACGCTCATAACTACTTTCCAACTAGAAAGATGTCATGTAGGCACTAAGATAGGTACCTAAGAATGATTATACACTAATAGTGGTATGCATTGCATAGATAATTGTGAGATATCATAAATTATCTACACAATTGATGTTGATTGAATTGAGTATGTATTATGAAACTACTATATTGATTTTTTTGGATTTATTTCAGTCCTTTGCATGAATATGATATAAAACTTGAAAATTATATGCTATAAGCATTGTGTGATAAGATAGGCATGATACCAAGGTCACATGAGTTAGCTAGGTGGATCTACTAAAATTTCACTTATTTATGAATATTCATGGATGAGGAATAGGTACAAGAAAATTGTTTAATTCAATTAGTTCTTATGGTACATGGTAATTATAGGTATTTATGTGCATGAATGAAAATTTGAAGTTATGGAAAACATTTAATTATTGTTGCTATTTATTGAATGTATAAGCATCATGATAAGTTAATTTTATAGGTCAAAGAAAAATATTTGATTTTGGTTTTGACTACGGGAACTCACATAGATAGATATTTTAGTGTTAATTCTATTAGTATGATAGATAGGTTAGCATCAATGCAAGAAAGAAAAAATTATTGGAGAGAGGTAGCCTAACTTTGTGAAAACTGAATGGTAGTAATGGAATGGACAGACTCACTTAGGATTGGCTTATTTAAAATTATTATTCAATGAATCTGCATATATATATATATATATATATATATATATATATATATATATATATATATAAAATATCTCTTGAGTATTATATTAATTTCTCTAATATTTACATAATAATAATAATAATATTTATTTTATCAATTTAACTATTTAGTTATTATGAGAATAATTATAATCTAACTTTATATATACATATACATATCAATGTATATAGTAATATCAATATATAATAAACCATTTCTCATAATAATCATATAGTCAATATTATTTTATCTGAGCGATGCTAGAAATATCAACACTCCCTCTTAGCTAGGGAGGATAAATCAATCCAATGTCAAACACTTATGACACTTGACAACATCAATCATATGATGTAAGCAATAACGACATCATCCTCATGATATAATCAATAGAAACCTAGTCTCAATATGTGGATTTCCTCCATCGGTGATTCTATCACAAGCTCTCGTGTGGATTGCCTCCATCGATGATTCTATCCATAATCTTAGGTGGATTTCCTTCATCGGTGATTCTATCCATAAGCTCTTGTGTGGATTGTCTCCATCTGTGATTCTATCCACAAACTCATGAGCTTTAGTGTGGATTGCCTCCATTGGCGATTCTATCCACAAGCTAGATCATGTGAATTGTCTCCATCAGTGATTCTATTCACAAAACTCACGAGCTTTGGCATGGATTGTCTCCATCGACAATTCTATCCACAAGATCTCATGTGAATTGCCTCATTGGCAATTCTATCCACAAAACTCATGAGCTTTGGTGTGGATTGCCTCCATTGGCGATTCTATCCATAAGATCTCGTGTGAATTGCCTCCATCGGCAATTCTATTCACAAACTCATGATCTTTGGTGTGGATTGCCTCCATCGGTGATTCTATCCACAATTAAGATCACAAAAATATCTATCACAATAGAAAGTTATTGCAAGATCATCACCTTCCAATAACTTTAACAAATATAAGTGATAATTATTTGGAATTCGTCACTTCCTCATGATTTACATAGGGGACAGGCCCATTGATGGGGAGATTGGGATAGACTAGCTTAGTCTATGCTCCTGATTCTTATCTTGGATCCTAGTGTGTTCTACATACTCACTTTGGTCTATAGGAATCCCTTCTTCTATAGAATCCCCTGACCTAGCCCAATCTTACCACTAATAGTAAACTCTTCTTCCACCTAGCTTATTTGCACTCTTCCTAGCTCCATCCCCTTACATAGACCAATAAGGGTTTTCAAGGCTCAATCAACTCCACAGGCTCTGACAAGGGAAATTTTATCTTCCAAGGTGTTTTTGCATCAATAAAGAAACTCCAAGGTATTGATGAAGTTGGGTTGACACCCGATTTCATAGTTTCTTCACAAAATAGGGCTACTAGAGAGAGCCCCAATTAGGCCTCCTCTCCAGGTTTGTAGGACTTTTTGACCCCCTTCTTCCATAGAACCAAGGATAATGTTCCAAGAGGAACCTCTACTCAAATTCCCAACCTCAAGGATTTTTGGGGTTTTGGGGCTTCAACTGTCCGTACAGTGCCTCCACTAGAATGAGGGTTTCTAGGGCTTTTTGGGCTTCTTTGTATCACAGGGCTTGTCTATCTCCATTAACACCTTTGCTGGATTGATATAACTCTCTCCTTCATAAGAATTAACCTTCATTCATGCCTCTTGACTCCCTCAAAAGGGCTAGCATGAAACTCTCTCCCTTGTCCTCTAGAGCTTCTTCTCTGCTGACCACACCTAGCCAGGCACTACTTAGTCTCGCCTAGGGCTTGGTCATTAAATTGCTTGCACATGCATTCCAAAACCCTGCTTACAAATATGTATAGGGTAGGGTCCTGAACTACCATATCCCAAAGACCCATGGTGTTTCCACAGTGGGGATAGGAGCTACAGGCCCTACATTACAAACCCCTTCAAACTAGATAGGGGATTGGCATATTCAAAACAAAAACCTATATACAAACAAAATGAAACAAGAAACTACTCTAAGCACTCAAAAATGAAAGTAAACTCAACTAAACAAATGTACAATATCACAGATATTAAGTGCAATCCATTAACTCAACATATCATGCCATAAATCTTGACTGGCACACACTTTTAACAGTCACAGTGAGGTTTTTCCAACTCCAGGACGTACACAATACATGCCAACCCTTGAATTAGGTTTTTTTCAGGTCTTATAAAGTCTCCTCCTCAAGGTTAGAGCTAGGATAGGGCTTAGAGCTGCTTAGGTAAGGTTAAGACCTTCCTGAGGAAAAGTTGCTAGCAACTTTTTCTTGCTCGAGCAACTTTTTCTCTCACTACCTCCTAAGACCATTATTAGGTCTATTACAAGGCACACTTGTGCTAAAACATCCCAAATCCCTATTTTAAAGACTTTGACCAATCTAAACCAGGAGTGACCTCAGGATGACATCATGCCTTGAGTCACTGTTCAAACAGAATTGGAAGACTCAACTATGACTCTAGGACCTTAGCTAGGTCTACACACACCAAGTGAGTTAACAACTCTTATTCTAATTACAAGCCTTCATTAGGCTATCAATCACCATAAAATTGGTGATGGTGGGAGCCCTTAGAAGGGTGCTCTTGTACCACCCATTAAAAAACAATAATGATTCATTAGTATAATAATTAATTATATCAAGTTTATCTCATAAATGTTTCACCTTCAATAGTGAACTCCTCTCAATCAATATGATCAGATTGTCACAAGTTGACCGAACCATCTACTCCCTCTAAAGCTCAAGTTTATCAACTTCTTGACCTCTTTTGAAATGTTAGACTCCCTTGCATTGAGTCTCAATCATCAATTCATTTTCAAGCATCATGTTCTTTCTCCCTTGAATGCAATTAGCTTGTGCTTCTATCCTGAAGGTATGTCAGAGAGAGATTACAAATAACTCACTAAACTATCTCGATCATAAATACCAATGATAGAAGCATACAAGATTTTACTAACCAATAGTATAGCATGAATTACAAAACTCAAAAATTATGTGCATTAATAAAAATGAAATACTTATCCTTTATAAATTTCAAGTATTTCATTCTGTAAGGTGAGC
>BSBK01013983.1:22500-46897 GCA_027943335.1 Chamaecyparis obtusa
CTGATTCTCTAGAAGATCATAATCCCGAGATTTCAAAGGGAGAATAGAGAAGTTGAAGATAATTAACCTTTAGATACTTATAACGAATATGAGGTAGGAAAGAAGAGACCTCTTTGGGCTAGAAAAGTTATTGAAGAAGGTGAGAAATATGCTGCTCCAAATGGGACTATCAGGGAAAACAAAAGACCTCATAAATTCTCCAGTTATGTTGCACTTATGAGTAAGCTTCTAAACTCAGAACCCTCTAACCCAAAAGAATCTCTTCAACATCAAAATTGAAAGGATGCCACGACATAAGAATATAATTATATCTTACAAAATGATGTATGAGATATTGTACCTAGACCTAAAAATAAATCAGTTGTCTCCTCCAATTGGTTATTTAAAATTAAACATGTTGCAGATGGAAGTATTGATAAATACAAGGCAATATTTATTGTAAGAGGTTTCTCTCAAAAGAAAGGTATTGAATATGAAGAGACCTTTGCTCCAGTTGCAAGATATACCTTGGTAAGAACAGTTATTACCATTGCTACCACCAAAGGTTGGAAGATCCATTAGATAGATGTAAAGACAACCTTTCTAAATGGTGTGATTGAGGAGGAAGTATATGTAGAGAAACCTGAAGGATTCATAGTACACAATAAACAAACTCATGTATGCAAACTAAATAAGATATTATATGGACTTAAGAAAGCACCTCAAGCACGGTATGAAAGAATAGATCACATACTATCTATCTAAACCTGGCTTCTCTAAAAATGATGCTGACCCGAACCTCTACTTTAAAGTGGTAAAATGAGATATTTTGATTTTAATAATTTATGTAGATGATTTTTTAATAATAGGTGAAGATTATCTAATTAATAAGTGTAAAGAAGATCTTGCAGCTGAATTTGAGATGAAATATTTAGGGCTACTACATTACTTCCTAGGCTTAGAAGTTTGGCAACATGCTAATGAGATTCTTCTAAATCAAGGAAAATACACTTTAGACATTCTAAAAAGATTTGGAATGATGGATTGTAAGCCTATGTCCACTCCCATGGAAGTAAATCTACTTAAACTAAAAGAAGAAGCATCAAGTTCAAAACCTACAGATTCCACTCTTTACAGGTAGATTATTGGGTCTCTGATGTACTTAGTAAATACCCAACCAAACATTTGTTACACAATTAATGCTCTCAGTCAGTTCATGTGTGAACAAAAAAAATTCATATGGTAGCAGCTAAGCACATACTAAGGTATCTTCGAGGAATAATAAGTCTTGGACTAAGGTACAAAGATGTAGATTTATAACTACATGGTTTTACTGATTCACATTGGGCCAAAAGCACTATGGATCAAAAAAGTACCTTTGGGTGTTGTTTCAGTTTGGGTTCAGAATTCATATCCTGGTTTAGTAGGAAACAATCCTCATTAGCTTAAAGTTCCATAGAATCAGAGTATATTACCGCATCTATGGGAGCACGTGAAGCAGTTTGGTTGAGATAACTTGTTTTTGGTTTGTTTGGAGAATCTTTAAAACCTACCATTATTCATTGCAATAATCACAGTTGTATAAAGCTCTCCTTAAACCCAGTATTTAAAATAGGTCCAAGCATATTGAGATACCTTATCACTATATTAGAGATATGGTGGAAAAGAATATTATTAAGTTGAAGTATATCAGTACAGAGGAACAATCGGCTAACATTCTCACCAAGGCTCTAGCAAAGACAAAGGTAGAGAAATTTTGAGGTAAACTTGGTATGATTATAATTTTTGAGAACTTATCTCAGTAACTTTTATCGTAAGTTAATAAAACATTCTTTGTTATGAGTGTTATTTCATAATCATGTGTTCCTTGTGTATATCATTAAGAAGTGACGACTTCCAAATGATTTCCACTTGTTGTAAAATTTGTTATAAGGTGATGATCTCATAATAACTTATTCATCTATTGTTTGAATATATCACATCTATATGGTAAGTATCATACATGTGATACTAGTGCACATACCATACTAGACATCTTGAGTACTTGGGTGAGTATCATGGAATTGATACTTGGAGACCATTACTCATGTTAATCATTTTGAGCAATTAGGTGAATATCTTATGAGTTGATATTTCACTAATAAATTTGGGGGCATTTTGCGATGGCTATGTGTTGCAATTGCGACAGCTATGTGTCGCAATAGCAACACCCATAGATGTCGCTGTTTTTTAGTCGCAAATTGCGACGTCTATGGGTAGCCATTGCAATTGCGACACATATCCTGTCGCAATGTGACTAAGATTTGTTAGCAGCATGGGCGTCGCCCCCCCGTCGCATGGCTTCGAAGGGCCGTCGCAATCGCGACAGGCCTCCCAAGCAATTGCGACGGGCGCCTGCATCGCATTACGATGGGTTGCCGTCGCAATTGCGACGCCCGTGGGTGGATTAAAAAAAATAAATTTATTTAATACATTGCTAATGAACCACATTAATGCTTTTTTCTTTCAACAAATGAGGACAGCCACTGTAAATACAACATGATAATGTACACTCACTATAAGGACAGTCACAAATGAGGACATCTCACAGTGACTGTCCCTAGTGTAATTGCCACTTGAATGTATTGCTATTCAGCCACATTAATGCTTTTCTTCTTCAACAAATGAGGATAGTCACTGTAAAGACAACATGATAATGTACACTCACTGTGAGTGTACATTATCATGTTGTCTTTACAGTGACTATCCTCATTTGTTGAAGAAGAAAAGCATTAATGTGGCTGAATAGCAATACATTGAAGTGGCAATTACACTAGGGACAGTCACTGTGAGATGTCCTCATTTGTGACTATCCTTATAGTGAGTGTACATTATCATGTTGTCTTTACAGTGAGTGTACATTATCATGTTGTCTTTACAGTGTCAATATATGCATTATTACTTAAACTGAAGAGTACTCTAAATAATATGTCATTGTGGAGTTCTGATTGCTTCCAATTTGATATACGCTTGTTCTACTTATGTATCCAACATCATGTAAGAAAAGTTGATGCTTTTAAAATAGATTCATTTAGCCATGAAATGCCTGTGCATGTTACATACAAGATTCCAAGGCCCAAAACTGATTACTCATTATAATTCATGTACAGAATGATAATCAACCACAACAAGGCATGCGTAGGCGCTGCTTAGATTTTGAGGCATCAGAAGCTCGTAGAAGAAACTTGACCAATGGCTCATGGAATGCAACAAACTTATTGCCTAAAACAGGAGCATTGGTAACCACAGATGATGGTTTTGAAAAGAACACTTCACCATCAATGTCACGTGAGGGAACTACAATTTCTGATGGCAAGCAACTTGTAGTATATAAGAGAGATGCAGGTACAGATGCTGGGAATACATTGCTAATGAACCACATTAATGCTTTTTTCCTTCAACAAATGAGGATAGTCACTATAAAGACAACATGATAATGTACACTCACTGTAAGGATAGTCACAAATGAGGACATCTCACAGTGACTGTCCCTTGTGTAATTGCCACTTGAATGTATTGCTATTCAGCCACATTAATGCTTTTCTTCTTCAACAAATGAGGATAGTCACTCTAAAGACAACATGATAATGTACACGGGCTGTAAGTGTACATTATCATGTTGTCTTTACAGTGACTATCCTCCTTCAAGTGGCAATTACACAAGGGACAGTCACTATAAAGGCAACATGATAATGTAGAGAAACGTTGTCATTTGTATTTTCAACAGTGCTGAGAGAGATTCCCTCCGCGAAATCACAGCTACAATTTCTGAGTACATTGGGTTTATTTTTCTTTTGTCATTATTATGTAATCTGGTATTCAGCTGTTACAGAGCTAAAATACCCAGAAATGAGGACATATCTGTGTTGAATTTATTGTTAGCGGCTTTGGTTATTTAGAAGTTTAATTTTATTTGTTCATCTTTCAAGCACAAACATTTTATGGACCGTAACATCTTCATTGTTTTGGGTATGCAATGAAACAGCCGTAACTTGTAACTACCTTCACGGTACTTGTGTACATTATCATGTTGTCTTTACAGTGACTGTCCTCATTCAAGTGGCAATTACACAAGGGATAGTCACTGTGAGATGTCCTCATTTGTGACAAGGACAGTCACACATGAGGACATCTCACAGTGACTGTCCCTTGTGTAATTGCCACTTGAATGTATTGCTATTCAACCACATTTATGGGCCCGTTTGGACCACAGCACACAGTAGCATCTACAGAGAAGAATATCCCAGGTGTAACAAGTTGTAAGAATATACCAACAGTTCTAAGAAGTTCCCTAGCACATAGTAGCATCTACAGAGAAGAATATACAACATGAGGGCAGCCACTGTAAAGACAACATGATAATGTACACTCATTGTATGTGTACATTATCATGTTGTCTTTACAGTGACTGTCCTCATTCAAGTGGAAATTACACAAGGGACAGTCACTGTGAGATGTCCTCATTTGTGACAAGGACAGTCACACATGAGGACATCTCACAGTGACTGTCCCTTGTGTAATTTCCACTTGAATGTATTGCTATTCAACCACATTTATGGGCCCGTTTGGACCGCGGCACATAGTAGCATCTACAGAGAAGAATATCCCAGGTGTAACAAGTTGTAAGAATATACCAACAGTTCTAAGAAGTTCCCTAGCACATAGTAGCATCTACAGAGAAGAATATGGGTCAACGAGGTTGACTTCAAAGCCATGCAATCTAATGGTAATAGTAATATCATAATTTGACATACTATCAGAAATACTTCCTAAATAGACTATTCAATCTTATAAGAGATGGATTCATGAGAACTATTATTTATGAAATATGAGTCAATGACTTTAATTAAAAAAATTACACAATCTAATTCTTGTAAAAATATCAAAATTTGACACATTGAAAATACCTTCCAAAAGTATCGTTAATTGATTAATATGAATCACTACTCATGAAATATAATTTTATAAACCTAATCTAAAAACTACACAATAAAAATCTTAATAGCAATATTGTAAGAAACTATTCCCAAAAGCAAGCCTAACAAAATTTGATGAAAATAATTTTTGTTTCACTCAACTTTGACATTCACAACTTCCTCTTTTATTATAATAAGAAAAAAAATGTCTTTTTAGATATACCTCATGAACCATACTCGAATAATCTATCATTTTTCTTCTCAAAAACATATTTGCAGAGCCTGCTTCTTTTACTTGTTTGTACTTTTATCTCTCTGATGGAAAGGGTTCCTTCAGGACACATTTTTCCAAGTTCACTGCTTGAGATATTTGAGGAGGGTTCCCCTACTTGAGTATCCATCCAACCCATATTCGAGTAGTTCTACAATTGCACAGTCTAAATTAATAATACTGACAATTGAATGACGAATGATGATACATAGAATTGATATAAACTAATCCTAAAAACACTAAAACATTATTAATATATTTATATTTCATAAATAAAATTGATATAAAAGATCTGGAAAGATACATTAAAAAATAGAAAAATAGTAATTTATAATAGAAGGAAACTTAAATTGCTATTTAAAAAAAAAACAAGAGTCTTAAATCTTATCATTTTGTTTCATTATCATCCATAAGTACACACCTCTAGCATAATAATTATATTTTACCACCCATAAAATGAAAAAAAGATTTTCACAAGAGAAATTGAAGCTAGATTATAAAAATGAACCATCTTATTGGAAACTGGAACTGTTATCATACCCAAAAGGACTACAAAATTTCACCTTATCATACCCAGATTGTTGCTTTGCCTGGCGGAGGGAAATTTGATCAGTAAAATTGACACAGAGTATGTTGTCTCCATTGTCATGCTGGATAACAAAACACCAACTTTAATGGGCATGTACTGTCCCTTGTGTAATTGCCACTTGAATGCATTGCTATTTGATGCAGGGGCATCCCTAATGCAAGCCAAAGATACCATGATTGAAGGAAGTTGCCATGAAGCCAAGGAGTCAAATCCTATCAATTGGAACATAAGATTTTCACCTTGGAGCTTTGAAGGATTGACTGGTGAAAGGTCCTTTTGATTGACAAATCAGAGTCTTTTTGAATGACAAATCAGAGTCTTTTTGAATGACAATAAATTAGAATAAGAGTTTTAGATGTTTTCTTGGTTTGTAATAAATATTAAGGATTGATTTTATCTCCTTATAAACATCCACTTGTTGGACACAAGACCCCTTGGTGACTTATAAACCTTGGGCATCTTTTGAGTCCTTGGATGAAATGAGCATAGTAAGTGTTTATTAGGTGTCTTTTAGATGTTGTTAAGAAGTTTGAAGGTCCAAAATAACTTTAATAAGGTTCCTAAAGTTTCACAACACATTTTTAACCTTCTCGGCAAAGTTGTTTGCAAAGTTGTAATGCAACTTTAAAAGTTGCTTAGCAAAGTTGACATTTGTTGGATAAACTGTTCTAACCACCTAGATGGTTGAACCAATGTTTGGAGAGCCTATTTTAGGCTTCAAATGGTCGAAGACAGACAGAGAACCAGTATTGTAATCATTTTGCTTTCATAAAAAATAAAAATAACCCTGTTTTAGTGCATTTCTGGTGAAAAACGAACTCTGTACGGCTGTACGGATGGTGGTTGGATGATAAAATTTGCCTGGAAGTTGTAATAGTGACATCTAATGCTTTGGAAGTTGGTTTGATTGATTCTCTTTATTTTATATCTAAGTTATTTCAAATTTTCTGTGCATTGTTTACAAACCCTCATTTTCAGGGTTTGACTGATGTAAAGACCTTAACTCACGTTTCAACCATTGGAATTACTTCTTCCTTGGTGGAATGAGAGTTAAGGATGTATATTTGTATATTCTAAAAGCCCTGACTACTCTGCATCACTATTGAACCACATTAATGCTTTTTTCCTTCAACAAATGAGGACAGTCACTATAAAGACAACATGATAATGTACACTCACTGTAAGGATAGTCACAAATGAGGAAATCTCAGAGTGATTATCCCTTGTGTAATTGCCGCTTGAATACATTGCTATTGAACCACATTAATGCTTTTTTCCTTCAAGTGGAAATTACACAAGGGACAGTCACTGTGAGATGTCCTCATTTGTGACAAGGACAGTCACACATGAGGACATCTCACAGTGACTGTCCCTTGTGTAATTTCCACTTGAATGTATTGCTATTCAACCACATTTATGGGCCTGTTTGGACCACGACACACAATAGCATCTATAGAGAAGAATATCCCAGGTGTAACAAGTTGTAAGAATATACCAACAGTTCTAAGAAGTTCCCTAGCACATAGTAGCATCTACAGAGAAGAATATACAACATGAGGGCAGCCACTGTAAAGACAACATGATAATGTACACTCATTGTATGTGTACATTATCATGTTGTCTTTACAGTGACTGTCCTCATTCAAGTGGCAATTACAGAAGGGACAGTCATTGTGAGATGTCCTCATTTGTGACAAGGATAGTCACACATGAGGACATCTCACAGTGATCGATTGTCCCTTGTGTAATTGCCACTTGAATGTATTTCTATTGAACCACATTAATGCTTTTCTTCTTCAACAAATGAGGACAGTCACTCTAAAGACAACATGATAATGTACACTCATTGTAAGGACAGTCACAAATGAGGACATCTCACAGTGACTGTCCCTTGTGTAATTGCCACTTGAATTACACAAGGGACAGTCATTGTGAGATGTCCTCATTTGTGACAAGGATAGTCACACATGAGGACATCTCACAGTGATCGATTGTCCCTTGTGTAATTGCCACTTGAATGTATTGCTATTGAACCACATTAATGCTTTTCTTCTTCAACAAATGAGGACAGTCACTCTAAAGACAACATGATAATGTACACTCACTGTAAGGATAGTCACAAATGAGGACATCTCACAGTGACTGTCCCTTGTGTGATTGCCACTTGAATGTATTGCTATTCAGCCACATTAATGCTTTTCTTCTTCAACAAATGAGGATAGTCACTCTAAAGACAACATGATAATGTACACTCACTGTAAGTGTACATTATCATGTTGTCTTTACAGTGACTGTCCTCCTTCAAGTGGCAATTACACAAGGGATTTGTGTTTTCATTTGTGTTTTCAACAGCGCCGTAACCCTCCGCAAAATCACATCGGGATATAAGGGCAAAACAAACAAGAACGTTGTCATTTGTATTTTCAACAGCGCCGAGAGAGATAAACAAACTTAAAACTTAGACTTAAGAAAGATGAAGGCAATGCTTCAAAAGGCCGATGCCCTAAATATGGGAAAACATAATACCACCATTAAACGATGCCCTAGTCACCGTATCAATGCTGCCAGCTCCGTACCAGTATGCTGACTGCTCACTTTCATCCTGTGATAAAGGTAACTTCATTAATCATACTTGAAATGGCAGCATACGAACTAAAGCTGATGAACATTTATAAACTAAAAGTTTAAAACTACAGATTACAAATGTAGTAGTTTCATACGAAAAGAACTTGATGTCTGAAATTTACCATTAGAAGTATCCAAAGGAATACCACAGTACTGTTGAAATTGGAGAATCAGAGATGATCTACACAGCAAGGTTCAACAGCTGTAAGGACTGTTACACCATCTTTAGCATTTGAATACATTTTCTCCTTGGCTTCTGGTGGATCCTCAAAGACCCCCAATGACGTTTTCCCTACAATTATCAATTGTTTGTCAGTATGAGATATTAATAAATAAACATTAATCACAATATTAGGCAAACAATGTTCTTGATGTCTGAATCTAAATCACAGAAAGCTCTAATAAAGCAGTTCTCAGTTTCACATTAAAATAAGTTTCAATTTCAAATGGTTATAATAATTTTTGCAAGTTATAAGTAGCTGGTTATAGTATATGACATAAAAAGAAAAAAAATCATTTCTATTCTTTTCTTCTTTTTCTCTTTCAACGAAGCTTTTGCACCACACAAATGCATACCAAGAATTTCTCAGGAGGTTTCAAGACCATTGCATACCAAACTTCTTCTCTGTAGATGCTACTGTGTGTCGTGGTCCAAACGGGTCCAAATAGACCTAGTGACTCTAGTAGGTCTCCAAAACCTGTTCTACAGCAATAAATCTTTAATTTGACAAAGGACCTTATGAACTTATATGTTTTTTGAGTACCCTTTTTGATGTTCTAACAATCCTCCAACTCCTAGACCCTGACTCCACTCCAGCATATCAATGTCCTTATTGAGTCCGCAGACCTAATGCATGCCTTTGGGTGTGGGTTCCAAAACAAGGCATTGAAAATGGGTGCATGAAACCAAGATCAGAGTTTGAAGATGTCCACCATGCTCTAAAGATCTATATTCAACAAGGTTTGAGGTCCTTTACTTGCCGCTACCCTCTGATCTTGCATAATCCATCAACTCCTAGTCAAGAACATTGAGATTCTTGACCTAGGGCTTGCTCTTGAAATTCTCTGGCTTAGTATCCTGTTCCAAAGCTTTTAAAATATGAAAATAAACCCCCTTAACTTGAATTTTACAAAGAACATAGGATATCCTATGGTTTATTTGAAAGTTAAGGCCATTTGAATGCAATAACCCAAAAAATGAGGGTTTGACAGAACAACAGATAAGAAAAAGGAATAACTTTGATATAAGGTGTCTTGAATCTACCAAATAAACTCTCAAAGCATAAGATATAAATACTCTAACTTCCACACTGGTTGCCCTCCCTTTCACATCCGTACACTGTACAGTGCTTGAAGGAAATGCACAGAAAAGGCTTTGAAATAGTGGCTCTATCTGACAGAGAGTCCATGCTAGGCTTCATGACTAACCTAGAGCACATTCCTTGTTATGGAGGAAGTTTGAATGGTGAAGAACTTATGGAATGGATAGAGGACCTAGACAACCATTTTGACTACAAGTATCTTATTAATAACCATTTTGACTACAAGTATCTTATGGATAGAGGACCTTGATAACCATTTTGACTCATTTAGTATCTTATTGAGCTTCACTTTGTTTCGAGAATATAGTTTAATATTCTCTACTAAATAGGGCCAACCACGTGAAGGTGGAAGCTCATTTGGCCCCACCCCCCTCCCCCCTAACATCACTCTACATTCCCCGTTAACATCTAACATTCATTCATTCTTTCAATTATTAATAAAATGTAACATTCAATCAATATCACATAATAACATTCATTAACACATTAGATTCGTTAACACGTAACATTCATCAATATGAAAATAAACACATAATTCATGAACATTCATTAGCACATAATTAAATTCATTGAGACATAAAATTCAGTCATTATCAATTAAGGTATTTAGATGACAATCATTTCTTTTTTCTCTTTCTAATTTTTTTTTTCTATGTAAGCTCTAAGAGGAGCATCAGTGTTATCATCAATACCCCCCTCATCAGTTGTTTTGTTCTCTGTTCTTGATGATCTCAAATTCCTATGCTGCTGCAAAGGGGGGTCCTCTACAATAACAAATAAAAGAGTTAAATTTAAAATATTTAATTATAATTGTTACAAGTATTTAATTATTTTAAAGAACATAACTGTGGCGCTCTTTAATTACCTGATCTGGCCACATCATTTTGTCTAGACTCAACCTCAACATGCTCATGAGCACCGACCCCTCGATCCTCTTTATATTGAACAATATGCATCCAACTTTTGTAATCGTAACATGGTCCAACATACTCCATCAATTCAGAAACTTTGTTGTAAGACACCTTTATGCCATCCATAGAAAATAGGCCCAAACCATGTAATGATGATGGTGCTATGCGATATATCCTCTCATTAACACAAAAATCAGTGTTTATTGGAGGAAGTTCCTTGGGTACCCAATGTTTCTGTAGATGTTGGTACCTCAAGGGCACCTCGATGTCGCCTTTCATCTCATCATCATAAGAACATGACCCCCCTTGAGCAAGGAAAAATTTCATGTGTTTATTGAATTTCCTTCTAGTCCTTTGACCTCTAGTTAATCTCCCTATTCTAGATAAACTGCATGTCTCACTTTCCTCTTCTATTCCTATATTTCCCTCACTCGAGGAAGACACTTCTGACAAATACCTATTTGCTGGTACCTGCAAATGGGAGAGATCTTAGAAGACATCAATCTACTATTGATAAGTGTATTAAATAGACTTTCTATAAGGTGTATTGACTTATACCTGTCGATCCATGAGACTGTGCGGGATGCTCTTGAAAGGGGTTCAATTTCCTGCAAATGTAATTCAATTATCGTGAGCATAATCACATCATAATCATAATCACATCCATCATAAGCATCACATAAAAATTAAAAACATTAAAACGTACACATTATAACACTTATAGCTTTTAAATAGATAATGAATAAACTATGTAACCATTTAAGACAAATATATTTCTATCAAGAAATGAATATTAAATACATTAAGGATTGATGGCATACCTTTAAATTTCATCATCATCATCCTCATCATCATCATCATCATCATCATCATCATCATCATCATCATCCTCGTCATCGTCGTCATCATCATCGTCGTCGTCATCGTCGTTGTCGTCGTTGTCGTCATCATCAACATCATCATCATCAACATCAACATCATCTTCATCATCATCATCAGTAGCAGCATCATCGTCATCATCTTCTTCTTCTTCTTCATGAAAATTTGTCTCAGGAACATCATCCAATAATTGTCGATCGTGATCATCATCTACATCATCTTCTACTTCTTCGGTATCTTCTTCTTCCATCGCATTATACTTTATCGGCCTTCCTCTCGGTTCATGTCTAACAACAAATGACCAACCCGGTTTATGTGAAACCTCTGAGTAAAATACCTGCTCACATTGGCTTGGAAGAACATAGGGCTCATCCCCCAACTGGCTCAAACGACCTTGTATTAACCATTGTAAATCCATTATCATGTTCAATAACAGTTCTATTAGGATCATTTGGATTAAGTCGTAGCCTGTACCATTTGACAATGAAGAGTACTAATTTGAAGGAACTAAAGTCGCACTCAAGTATATCATCCAAAATGCCATAGTATTGATTTTTAGACTCTTGAGGATCTAAGTCATTTCTAGATGAAATATTAGTCACTTGAAAGACTGCAGTTATTCCAGAATCACAAGTTTTCTTCGTGTCATCCAACACTTTGATGCAAAATTTTTGACCATTACAGAACATACCCTTGTGGTGTTTAACCTGCAATAATATGTGAAACATGTCAAAATTATTATATCGTGAGTTGATAAACATACGGGTGATTAATAATTTTGTACGTACCTGGAAATCTCTTAAACCATATGCTAAATCTATTTCCCTTTGCGTAACATTAGAATCTCCATTACGATGAGCTTCTTTAACCAATGAAGATACACCTTCCCATGTTAATGTGTGACCAGAATGTTGACATCGTTCAATCCATACCGTCATCCAATCAAGATTGTTTGCAATATACAAATGTAGTGCATCCCACTCTCGAGCAACTGTACAAAAAAAAAAAAAGACGACTTACAACCGATTTATTTTGAAGATTAAGAAATAATTTATTACAATAACATCTTATAATTTATTACCTGTCACTTTCCTCAATCTACCTTTCCCCATCAAGTACTCCCCTTTGAATTTTTTAAAAGGGTCGAGATCCCAAATGCGATCTACATGGATATTTGAAGCAAACTTAGGAAGATATTCAGTAATGTACACCATAGTCTGGTATACCATGTATCCCTCTACCATAGAACCCTCAGGATGTGCTCTTTGTCGAACCAAAGCCTTCAAATATTTCAAGTGCCTCTCAACCATCCACATTGACCTAGTGTGTGCAGGTCCACACAATTCAATCTCCTCAACTTGGTGTATGAGGTAGTGTTCTTGTGCATTGAAAAAAGTTGGAGGTAGACACTTTTGCATTTCACACAATAAATGAGGAATTCTTCTCTTCCAATAGTTTATATCTTCTTTATGATTTCTTTAGATGACAACCACCTACATTAAGAGATTCAAGTCACAAAAAATATATAAATACGAGACTTTACAAAATAATATACAATAGATTACATAGCAAGAAAAAAAAATCACGAATATAATAAATATATACAACAAATTGAACAGATATTACTGCTTACCTCATGTATTTTCCAAGATCATATATCACTTGTTTGATGTTATTGTTGAAGTGCTCTGGGAGAGATAGAGGTAGCACGTACTGCAGTAATTATAAACCAATCATTTCATTATTTTCTAACATAACATAATGAATAGTACACGTAGTTTATGAATATATTGTAAATACAGAAGAACATAACTTACCTTGATGAAAGTATGCCAATCATGCATTTTGAGCCCTGGCCCAAATTCACTTTTCTTTGATATGAGATTGCTTATGTTCCCAGCAAATCCTGTGGGAAATCAAATTTTTCGTATGACTTCTTTTATGGCATCACTTTGCTGCTCCGTTAATAACCAAGGAAAGGCACTTATATTAATCTGATCTCTATTGCTATTTGAGTGAATGAAATTCTTCAGTGCATGATTGGATTCATGAATGTCATTACAAATTTTGACAATTTTTTCTTTGTCACGCCTTCCATCTAGTATTTTCCACAATGTCTCTGTTATATTCTTTCCAACATGCATAAGATCAAACAAATGCACAATTTGTAGGTCCTCGTAGTAGGGCAACCTACTAAATTGTCTGGGATAGCTTTTTAGTCCCTTTGGAAGGTTGTTAGTAGTGCCTTGACGACCTTCACGATCATCAATTACATAATTAGTAAACAAAAATCACAATAGAAATATATAAATTACAAACATAAACCATTAAGTGGAATGACATTACCTCGACGATTAATTCTATTATATTCCAACTTCCATAGGTGAGGTGTCATTCTTCGTGGCTTTGATGTAGTCTCTTCTTTCCCATTGAAAAGATGTTTTTCCATACTTCGATACTTATGATTCCTGTGGAGGAAGTGTTTGTACTCATCAAACACATGCTTTCCTAAACTTTTTGAATGATGAGATTTCATCTTTGGACCACAAACTGGACATGCAAATTTTCCCTTTGTTTGAAGACCTACAAGATAATGATATAATTGGATTATTAAATATGTTGATTTTTATAATTAGAATTATCATGCGCAACTTGAATTCACTATAACATACCACAAAAATGTGTTAGCCCAGGGGCATCATGTATTGTCCATACAAGTATTGCATGGAATTGAAATTGTCTTTGTCCTATTGGTCTAGACATGTCATACATAGTGACACCGTTCCATAACTCCACCAACTCGTCAATAAGAGGCTCAATATATACATTCATATCTTTAACTTGATATTTACCTACTTGAATGAACAGTAACATTACATAATTATTGTGACCATTTTACTGTAAGATTTGTAAGTACATGTAAATTAATAACTATCAAATGATAAAATACCTGAACAATCATTGCCAACATAATGTGCTCCCTCTTTATTGACATCCACGGAGGAATGTTATTGTTGATAACAAAAATAGGCCACACCGAGCAAACAGATCTCATCTCTCCAAATGGATTGACACCATCCGCTGCCAATGAAAGCCTGAGATTACAAGGTTCTTCTTTGAAGTTTTGCCACTTTTCCTCTATGTGCATAAATGCTGAACCATCCGCAGGGATTCGAATAATGTCATCTCGACTTCTATTGCGTGCATGGTAATCCATAAATTGTGCCAAGCTAGTACACCTGAATAATTGTCGCATCCGTGGAATAATGGGGATGTAACGAAGAACCTTGTGAGGCACCTTTTTTGTTATTTGATCTATTCGATATCTACTCGTATGACATACAGGGCATTGTGTTGCAAATTCATGTTCTTTATAATATATAATATGATCATTGGGACAAGCATGTATTGCTTGATACTCCATTCCAATATCTTTCATAATAGCAGATAATTCTCGATATGAGCGAGGTAGAATATTTGATGGTGGTAACAAAAACTCGCCTATCAATCTACAGCAAAAAATATAAGTTGTTAATATAAACAATATTAGTGGTACATTATTCACCCTTTGTTAACTATAAAGACATATATGACATACCTTAACATACGTGACATTGTTATGTTGGATAAACCATTCATAACCTTCAAGTTCAACAACAACAATACAGTAGAGAGAAGAGTTGTTTGGGAGTCTTTGTATAGGGGCTCGTATGCCTTCTCAAGTAGAGGTACATCAAGGCTATTATCATCATCATGATCAGATCCGCTTGGACTAAATGTGTCATGGATCAATGTATTTATACCATCATCTTCAATTGTGTTTTCTGGCGCATGATCGTCATCTTCCATGGGATCATTATCTTCACCTTGGATATTCGCACCCCCATGTTCCTCCATATCATGTACTTCCCTGGGGAGATCAACCTATATAAAATTGATTAACATAAATAAACCATGATCTTCAACTCATCATCAAGTGATTTCATATGTATATAAATTGTTAAAATGATATAATGAACAACTTACCAGTGGATGATAGTCATGCCCCCCTTCAATGTGACCATTCTCCTACAATGTCTCTTAACTGTTTTGATTAGCAATCTTCTACGGTTTAAGCCCTTACAAATTTTGCAGGGACAATAACATTTTCCATCACCTTTTCTTTTCAAGTTAGACCACAATCTAGCGATTGTCTCCCTATTTTGTTCTTCACTTATATTATCTGACATGATCGTTCTTCGCAGGAAGCAAAAATTGGGCTATGAAAACTTCGGTCTACAACTTTCAGTGACTAAGCAAAATTGTCAAAAGTACACAAATCTTCTTAGACCTAGTTAAATCCTTTAATATTTTAAAAGTCTAGTTAAAATATACATTAGATTAAAAAATATACAATTTTCATGCCTGAGCGCACGGCTACGACTAGTGCAATGGTCTTCTTGCTTAGCTCTAGAAGCTCTCTAGCAATCAAAACATATAAGCTACAAGGCCTAACAGCAATTTCAAAACATATAAGCTACAAGGCAAGACATATTACATGACATGGCAAAAGGATTAAAATATACATTAGATTAAAATATATACAATTTTCAAACCTGAGCGCGCGGCTATAACTCGTGCAATGGTCTTCTTGCTTAGCTCTAGAAGCTCTCCAGCAATCAAAACATATAAGCTATTAGAATTCATTAACTTTCTGTAATTGGAAAACTCTATTTGATATTAGACCGTAAACTACTACTATTCTCTCCATAAGAACTAAGTACAAAATTCTTTCAAGTTCACATCCATGATTCCCTTTAGATTAAAATATACAGCAAAAATAAGCTAAAAGTCTAGTTAAAATATACATTAGATTAAAAAATATACAATTTTCAAACCTGAGCGCGTGGCTATAACTCGTGCAATGGTCTTCTTTCTTAGCTTTAGAAGCTCTCCAGCAATCAAAACATATAAGCTACAAGGCCTAATAGCAATTTCAAAACAAGGGTCATCAAAAGAACCAAAAACAATGTGTGCAAACAATACCTTGTGAAGTGGTATAGACAATTAGAAGATGCTACTATGTGCTAGGGAACTTCTTAGAACTGTTGGTATATTCTTACAACTTGTTACACCTGGGATATTCTTCTCTGTAGATGCTACTGTGTGCCGTGGTCCAAACGGGCCCATAAATGTGGTTGAATAGCAATACATTCAAGTGGCTTACACAAGGGACAGTCACTGTGAGATATCCTCATGTGTGACTGTCCTTGTCACAAATGAGGACATCTCACAGTGACTGTCCCTTGTGTAATTACCACTTGAATGAGGTCAGTCACTGTAAAGACAACATGATAATGTACACATACAATGAGTGTACATTATCATGTTGTCTTTACAGTGGCTGCCCTCATGTTGTATATTCTTCTCTGTAGATGCTACTACGTGCTAGGGAACTTCTTAGAATTGTTGGTATATTCTTACAACTTGTTACACCTGGGATATTCTTCTCTGTAGATGCTACTGTGTGTCGTGGTCCAAACGGGCCCATAAATGTGGTTGAATAGCAATACATTCAAGTGGCAATTACACAAGGGACAGTCACTGTGAGATGTCCTCATGTCTGACTGTCCTTGTCACAAATGAGGACATCTCACAGTGACTGTCCCTTGTGTAATTAAGTATTGTGGGGAAGCATTCTAAATAACCAAAGCCGCTAACAATAAATTCAACACAGATATGTCCTCATTTCTGGGTATTTTAGCTCTCTAACAGCTGAATACCAGATTAAATAATAATGACAAAAGAAAAATAAACCCAACGTACTCAGAAATTGTAGCTGTGATTTTGCGGAGGGAATCTCTCTCGGCACTGTTGAAAACACAAATGACAACCCGCTTGATTTCGCAGAGGGAATCTCTCTCGGTGCTGTTCAAAACACAAATGACAACCCGCTTTGTTCAAAACGCAAATGATAACCCACTTGATTTCGCGGAGGGAATCTCTCTCGGCGCTGTTGAAAACACAAATGACAACGTTCCTTTTTTTTTTTGCACTTATATCCCAACCAACATAAGGTCCATTTGTAATACAACATGATAATGTACACTTACAGTGAGTGTACATTATCATGTTGTCCTTAGAGTGACTATCCTCATTTGTTGAAGAAGAAAAGCATTAATGTGGCTGAATAGAAATACATTCAAGTGGCAATTACACAAGGGACAGTCACTATGAGATGTCCTCATTTGTGACTATCCTTATAGTGAGTGTACATTATCATGGTGTCTTTAAAGTGACTGTCCTCATTTGTTGAAGAAGAAAAGCATTAATGTGGTTCAATAGCAATACATTCAAGTGGCAATTACACAAGGGAAAATCACTGTGAGATGTCCTCATGTGTGACTGTCCTTGTCACAAATGAGGACATCTCACAATGACTGTCCCTTGTGTAATTCAAGTGGCAATTACACAAGGGACAGTCACTGTGAGATGTCCTCATTTGTGACTGTCCTTACAATGAGTGTACATTATCATGTTGTCTTTAGAGTGACTGTCCTCATTTGTTGAAGAAGAAAAGCATTAATGTGGTTCAATAGCAATACATTCAAGTGGCAATTACACAAGGGACAATGTCATGAGCCGTGACATATTGAACTTAGTATAATAATAAAATGATTAGATGATATATAATAATCTATTATTAACGGTATATAACAATAATATATAATTATTATCAAAAGATAATAATAATATATAGTTAGCATAATAAGTAATATGTTAATTAAATAATATTAAAATATTAATAAATAATATAATTATGATTATAATTATAATATAAATTAATAATAAATAATTATTAATAAATTATATATATTATATTATAATAATATATTAAGTAATAATATTAAATCAATTATTGATATAATAATTTTTAATATATAAATAATATTAATAAACCTCTCAATATAAAACAATATGTTATCACTATAATAATATTTATTATAATATTATTAATATTACTAACATCATTAATTATAATATTTAATAATAACAATAACATTAATAATAATAATAATAATAATAACATTTAAAGCAATATCGAATATCTGTAATCGATATACATCTACATTAAACATCTGCATTATCTATCACGATGAGGAATGAAGAAGTGATACAACAATCACTAGTCATTACACATCGATACCATGAGAGGATGATTAATGAACCAAATACTATGAAGTCAAGATCAACATGATATGAATAAGGGATAGGTCGCTATGTGTTTCAGAAGATGTATTGATAAGCAAGAAGGATAACCATTCATATATTATAAATAATCATTAATTGCACAAGTTTAGACAATGACATATCCGATAAAGCAATATCAAACATGAAGACCCGCTAGCAAATATGCACCATCACTTCCTATGTTATCATGACAATAACATAAACTAGATTGAATTCTACTATCTATATCAATAGACACCACATAGGAGGATATCGACTAAAGGATTGAAAGATTATCGATTGTCTGAGATAAACCACATCTTGTAGAAACACAAAAGCATCAGTGATTATATCACAAGCTATTGATGAATGAGGCATCAGTCATGGATAATAAGTACAATGTATCCTTAAGTATTAACAGGAATGGAAGTCAATTTGAAGATCAAACTCCATTACCAGCAATCAACCAATAAATGGACAATTATCAGAAAATGATATCGACTTATATCAGAGTAGAAAGATTGGATATCATCATAACAATATGGGATAAGGCAAGAGTTAATATCGATTGACTAAATACTAATGATAGTTAGACCAAACTAATACAAACACAATGGATGTTAACTACTGGTTGCACTACCAATTAGGGAAGATTACCTTCATAAAAAGATTTGATATTGAGTCAATCTGGGAGTTATCTATGATCAGAAAATAATGAAATAATATTATGTGAACTGTCGGATTATGGAAAGGTGTGATTAACAAAGGGACATGGAGGAAGAAACAAGACACATCTCATTCATAGCATCTCTTCATTTGTTAAAGACAATATAAGAATGCATTCTCGTCAGTCACTCAAGGCATCATTAGAACTTTATTTACTTATCCATATTTGGATATACTCAATAGAGCATCTGCCTTTGGCAGTTTGGTTTCAAGTTTATCATTGCAGATCAGAGACAACACCATGATTGCACAGATAGAAAGGATAGTTAGAAACAACATCAATATTTGAAGTTGCAAGCATATAATTCAGAATCTGAAATAGCAACATATCACTCATAGCGATATTACACATTTGCATAATTACATCATCATATCAGACACAGCAAATACATTGCTATAAGCAATACTTATTGATTGTATATCGATATTGTTTATATCAGACATACCATCATTATACTATCACTATAAGTGATAGGAAACATCATATTCATAGCATATTTCATATCATTATATCCGACAGTGCTATTAAACATATTGGTATCAATATCATCTTGCACACATATTGTGATTGAATCTGAAATAGCGGTTGATATCTTAAGTAACCTCCATTACTTAGTTTAATTGTAAGTATCTGAAAGAGTAAGTCTGAGAAGTGGAGTAATTGTTCCTATTTTCCAAGTTAGCCAAAAAGGGGACATTACAGACAATCACTGTGAGATGTCCTCATGTGTGACTGTCCTTGTCACAAATGAGGACATCTCACAATGACTGTCCCTTGTGTAATTCAAGCGGAAATTACACAAGGGACAGTCACTGTGAGATGTCCTCATTTGTGACTATCCTTATAGTGAGTGTACATTATCATGTTGTCTTTAGAGTGACTGTCCTCATTTGTTGAAGAAGAAAAGCATTAATGTGGTTCAATAGCAATACATTCAAGTGACAATTACACAAGGGACAATCACTGTGAGATGTCCTCATGTGTGACTATCCTTGTCACAAATGAGGACATCTCACAATGACTGTCCCTTATGTAATTCAAGTGGAAATTACACAAGGGACAGTCACTGTGAGATGTCCTCATTTGTGACTGTCCTTACAGTGAGTGTACATTATCATGTTGTCTTAGAGTGACTGTCCTCATTTGTTGAAGAAGAAAAGCATTAATGTGGTTCAATAGCAATACATTCAAGTGGCAATTACACAAGGGACAATCACTGTGAGATGTCCTCATGTGTGACTGTCCTTGTCACAAATGAGGACATCTCACAATGACTGTCCCTTGTGTAATTCAAGCAGCAATTACACAAGGGACAGTCACTATGAGATGTGCTCATTTGTGACTATCCTTACAGTGAGTGTACATTATCATGTTGTCTTTAGAGTGACTGTCCTCATTTGTTGAAGAAGAAAAGCATTAATGTGGTTCAATAGCAATACATTCAAGCGGCAATTACACAAGGGACAGTCACTGTGAGATGTCCTCATTTGTGACTGTCCTTACAGTGAGTGTACATTATCATGTTGTCTTTAGAGTGACTGTCCTCATTTGTTGAAGAAGAAAAGCATTAATGTGGTTCAATAGCAATACATTCAAGTGGCAATTACACAAGGGACAATCGATCACTGTGAGATGTCCTCATGTGTGACCTTTGTGAAGGCAAGTGCCAATTTGTACCCAAGTTACCAATATTGTGGCAAAAGTGGGAATGAAGCATTTAGGGGTCAAATTGGGCAAAGAAGTGTAGAAGTGGCCTATGTGAGGTCTAAATAGCCTAACTAAGTCATGGTTAGGGTCTTATGGTGTTTGAACAATAAGTTTTGAACCAAAATCCCAAAGGTTGTAACAAGTTGTCAATGTTGTCATTCACAACATTGACAACATTTGTGCAAGGGAGCATTTTCGAGTAAGATGGTTATGTAACTATATGAAACCATTGAATTAGGCATCAGATCAACTATAAGAGGCCTCCATCGATCTGTGCAAAAGGTTGGGGGGAAAAACATTTGGAATTAAGAAGATTTGTAGAGTAACACGGTTTTAGTGAATTCTTGAGTTTTTTTGTTTCTTTGTTTTCAGTTGATTAATGGATTAGATAGCTCACAGTGTCTATTGGAAAAGTTAGTACAAGTTGTTTTTTTATTCTGTGTTGTGTTTTTTTTGAGTTTTGAAGCATTCCAACTAGTTTGTTAATTCTTTTGTTAAGTACCCTATCATTGGTTTGAACCAGGCAGGTTGAACAAATGGAGTCTTAGCTCATCATTCCATTGTCAATTTTGTACAGGCTCTTGGAATGGGTGAGGAGACTCCATGTACTATATGTTTGGAAGGAGGGGCCCTGGGAAGCTCATTTTCTATGTTTGCAATGATGTCCTAGGTGAGTCAGTTGAGCACAGTTAGGGATGACAAATCATTACAAGAAGATTACAAGTTGAATGCATTGGTTGCTTCAACTAAAATCTCATGGAGAGGTAGACACACATCTAAAGAAGCCCCAAGTCAAATTAGAAGATTGGGTGAGTTTCTTTGGCTGCTAAGAAAACAAACTCTTAGTCAGACTGTCCAAGTTGTGTCAAAATACTTGTTTTCAAGCATGGCTGTAGCAGTTGGTGTACAAAAAATCTAGGAGGAGAAGACCTTAGATATCTTGGAGTTCTCAATAAAGGGCATCTGAATCCTAAGCCCTTTAGGTGGCTTAATATAAACAAAAAGGCTTGACAAAGGCCTAATTGCTAGCAGCCTATTTTTGGGTGCAATTGGCATGGTTTGATGAACCGGATTGAAGTACTGATGAAAAGTATAGGTGAAGGAGTAATATTGAAACCAATAGAGGTCCTAGTGGCCAGCCTCTCCATGGAGTAAAGTTCTAGTTGAATGTGTTTCAATTTGTGAAGACAAGACTAGGAGTGTCCTAGTAGCTAGATTGGTATTGAGCAGAGTTCGTTGTATTTCTTGTTGGTGTGCACTAGTTGAAGGAGTGGGATCTTGGGTAGAGATACCTAAAGAGTGTAGGGATAGTTAAGTACCCTATCAAGTCAAAACATTGGCCTAAAGAGACCCTAGTGAAGGATAGGGAGTGAGCAAGACAAAGTGTTACATCAATTAACAAGATCATTTTTTGGTAATTGTGTACATTATCATGTTGTCTTTACAGTGACTGTCCTCATTTGTTGAAGAAGAAAAGCATTAATGTGGTTCAATAGCAATACATTCAAGTGGAAATTACACAAGGGAATATCACTATGAGATGTCCTAAGTGTGACTGTCCTTGTCAAAAATGAGGACATCTCACAGTGACTGTCCCTTGTGTAATTGCCACTTGAATGAGGACAGTCACTGTAAAGACAACATGATAATGTACACAAGTACCGTGAAGGTAGTCGCAAGTTAGGGCTGTTTCATTGCATACCCAAAACAATGAAGACATTACAGTCCACAAAATGTTTGTGCTTGAAAGATGAACAAATAAAATTAAACTTCTAAATAACCAAAGCCGCTAACAATAAATTCAACACAGATATGTCCTCATTTCTGGGTATTTTAGCTCTCTAACAGCTGAATACCAGATTACATAATAATGACAAAAGAAAAATAAACCCAACGTACTCAAAAATTGTAGCTGTGATTTCGCGGAGGGAATCTCTCTCGGCGCTGTTGAAAACACAAATGACAACGTTCTTGTTTTTTTTGCCCTTATATCCCGATGTGATTTCGCGGAGGGTTAGGGTGCTGTTGAAAACACAAATGACAACGTTCCTTTTTTTTTTTGCCCTTATATCCCGACAACATCGCAATTGCAAGTTAGGGCTATTTCACTGCATACCCGAAACAATGAAGACGTTACGGTCCACAAAATGTTTGTGCTTGAAAGATGAACAAATAAAATTAAACTTCTAAATAACCAAAGCCGCTAACAATAAATTCAACATAGATATGTCCTCATTTCTGGGTATTTTAGCTCTCTAACAGCTGAATACCAGATTACATAATAATGACAAAAGAAAAATAAACCCAACATACTCAGAAATTGTAGCTGTGATTTCGCGGAGGGTTACGGCGCTGTTGAAAACACAAATGACAACGTTCTTTCTTTTTTTGCCCTTATATCCCGATGTGATTTCGCGGAGGGTTACGGCGCTGTTGAAAACACAAATGACAACGTTCTTATTTTTTTTGCCCTTATATCCTGATGTGATTTCACGGAGGGTTACGGCGCTGTTGAAAACACACATGACAACGTTCCTTTTTAATTTTGTGCTTATATCCCGACAACGTCGCAATTGCGACAGTGCCAAATGTATTGTCGTCGCAAATTGCGACGGTGTCGGGCTATATTTGAAAAAAAAAGGCCAAAACCGCATGACATTTGCCTGCCGTTGCAAATTGCCGTCGCAATTTCACCCCAAATGTATTAGTGTTTGGAGACCATTGCTCTGAGTACTTGGTAAGTATCATGGACTTGATACTTGAGGGCCATTACTTTTAATATCAGTAAAATGATATAATATAAAATGATTATCTATCCTCACATTGAGTACTTAGTGAATAGATCATGGACTTGATATTTGGAGACCATTACTCTGAGTACTTGGGTGAGTATCATGGACTTGATATTTGGAGACCATTACTCTGAGTACTTGGGTGAGTATCATGGATTTGATACTTGGAGACCATTGCTCATGATAATAATTTTTGAGAAATTGGTGAATATCTTGTGAGTTGATATTTGGAGACCATTGCTCTGAGTACTTGATGAGTATCATGGACTTGATACTTGGAGACCATTGCTCATAATATCAGTAAAATGATATAAACTTTAAATGATTATCTATACTCACATATTACTTTGAGGTAATATTTTTTCATCCTCCCTAGCTAAGAGGGAGTGTTAATGATTATAGCTTCTGTCAGATAAAAATGAGATTATATG
>BSBK01013984.1:0-55971 GCA_027943335.1 Chamaecyparis obtusa
GTCATAGACATTGCTCATGCCGCTAGTTGATTTGCAATATATTTGCACTGGGAACAAAATGTTAATCTTATGTTAATATGAACAGTCATGGCTTATCATATATGATAAGTCATGACTGTTCATATTGACATCTTCTAGATTCAATATATATAGTTAATGTATTTGGTAAAATCAATCAATAACCAAGGCAATTGTATTCTACTGCATAATTCAGTATATATATATCTTATCTCCTCATTTATAATTCCTTAACAAGACACTGGCCGGTATTCTCCTATCTATGCTTAATGGGAAATTATTGAAATCATTACAATCACACACATAAATCAATACTAGTTATTTTACTTTCATTTACATTTATAGTAGTTCTACCTAGTGATGGAGAGTCAATGAATAATAGGTTGTTATTTAGTACTTTCTCACTGTTATCTATCATAAGATCTAGTAGTAAGTAAGAAATAGAGTTATATCTATTGGATCAAGTGTACCCACCTTGGTTTTGTAGAGCCAAAAGTGAAGAGGGAAGTCTTGACCCTATAGTTGGTCTAGTTGCTTATAGATTTCTCATATTTGGAATTAACCCCTCCTTAACATCAGTCATAAGCATACTGGTATCTCATGGAGTGTAAAATGTTTTGAAGAACCAACAAAATGGAAACTCTAATGGGGAACTATTAAGAAAGTCATAAATAATGTAGGTACAAGTTGAGCTAGACTCCTGGCCTACTTATTTTTTAAAGCCAATGGGTTACTGTTAACCACACAGAGTTATTCCTATTCCAAAATTGGCCTATCTCTCTTATTGCCAAAGATTACAAGATTATCCCATTTTCTGTGGGTGGTGACTCTAAAATATCTCTGTACTAATGCTAAATAAGGTTTTACTTTGTCACAATGAGTTTCAAAAATACAAGATCCTGGAGGAAGGAACACCTAGAAGAAACTTTGGAGGGTGAGCTCCCAACTACATCTAGATGAGGTCAAATTAGAAGAGAAAATAGTACTAATGACATGTATTTTACTTGGACGCAAAAAGGTAACTCAAGGAAAGAAACTACTACTCCTCCTAGTCAAGAGGGAAATGCCTCAAAGTATGAGGAGGCTATTGATTTAGGTTTAAATCAGTATGAGGATTATTATTCCCCTATAGAAAGAGAAGGTGAAGGGTTTCCTCATAATGAAAAAGTAATCTCAAACAGATGGTATGGATTGGAGAGGAGGTCTAGAAGTAAGAGTAGAAATAGACAAGATTTTTTCCCTCCTTTCACCCTTGGTTCATCATTACCCCAAGGCCTCCATGAATCCCAAGATCAACAAGAAGAGACTCAAACACATTAGGATGAATCTGAAACAACCTTGCCTAATTTTGAGGAAATTTTTGAAATGTATGAATTAGAAAGAAGATTTCATGAACAAGCAGTCATTAGGCAAAAAAGAGAAAAGGAAAGGGAGGAAAAAATGAGACATGCTATGATAAGGGATGATCAATTAAAAAGACAACTATTGGATCTAGAAGCTATAAATTATGTTCCCATACCTAAGCAGATAGATGAGTTCAACCCATTGTCCAACAAGTGTTTGAAATAAGGAATCCTAAGGATAGGGGAAAGCAGAAGGCTGTAGGAATTTCAATTACTGAGCTAGTACACCCTAAGATCCCCATAGACCCGGCTTTAAGGTTGGAAATAGGTCTTGAGAAAGCTAGGAAAGAGAAAGAATTATTAGCCAAAGAATTGGAAAATGCTGAATTGGAAGCCTCAGCGTTAAAAATGAGAAAGAAGATAGATTTTCTCAAATGGTCTACAGGACCCACTACTGTTGCCAATACTACTCACACACAAGTAGGAAATGTTGCAAGCAATGTTAATCACACAATAGGTGTTCCCCCACTAGGTGGGCTCAAGATTTCTACTATGTCAAATACTAATGCATCAATGTCTCAGGGTGCTGTTGTATCCAATGTAGGACTTATCCATGAAAGATGTAAACATTTAGTTTTTACAGGCATTCCTGGATACCCTAATCCTATCCTTGAGGAGATTAGAAAGAAACTTCCTAAATTCACTGGAAGTGATGTTGTCACTTATGAGGAGAACCTAAAAAATTTTATTGATGTGATTGATGATTATAACATTGTGCCTGATGATGTTATCATGAAGTTATTCGTACAATCCCTAACAAAAGAATCAAGGGATTGGTTCAAGGCTTTGCCTCATGGTAGCATAGGCTCATGGGATTAGCTTAGACATTGTTTCAAGGAACAGTATGGTGATAAAACACATGATGGTTTTATGTTAAATGAATTTAATAACATGAAGAAAAATTTCAATGAGGATGTTGTTGAATTTAATGTCAGATTCCAAAAGGCCATGCATAAACTCTTGCAAGTAATCAGATTGGATGATAGAGTATGTCTTGTCACCTATTTGAATGCCTTTGATTCTAAGATGGGATACCTTTTGAGAGATAAGAACCCAATGAGTCTTATTGAAGCTTATAAACTAGCTGTAAATATAGAGAGTAATCGCAGGATTTTAGGAAAATTGGGAAGAAGAGAAGATAACAAATCACAATTGTTGAATATAAAAGATCCAGGAAAGCCTATGAATGTAAAACCAAAGGATGATGATAGCTTAAAGAAAATATTGAAGGAAATAAAGGACTTAAATCCTGGTGAAAACAAAAATAATAAAGTTGCGGGAGGTGATAAGTCTGCCTTTAATAATTTCAACAAATTACCAAGAATGTAGAACTATCCATATAATACTCAATGGAAAGATGGGAAGCCTATTCTTCTTGAGAGAAAAGATAGACCTATTGATAGGACCCCTGATCCATTGCAAAGGAACTCAATGAATGTGGTGGAAGATGTCCCATGGTGTATTGTTTGTCAATCACCACATGATCCTAATTATTGTGTCATATCCCAAAGTATCTCTTCATAAGAAGAGTAGGAGTGTAATGAGGAATAGCCTTATGATGACTAGGGATGTGGGATGATTTCCTCCCATGTTTAGGACAAAGTTGACTTTGTTGAAGAAGATGAAAATCAGGATATCTTGAATTCTCAAACCAAAACTGAATCATACCATCAACAAGTCTTTTCATACGACGATAGCGAGCTTGATCACATTCAGTGTAATGTTTTGAAGGGTAAAGAGATAGTTTTTTTGAGAAGGCCATCTGATGAGGAAATTTTCTTGATAACAACAGATATGGTTACTCAAGCTAAAACAAGTTATACCCTGAGAAATAGAGTAGTTGGTAATCCAAATCAGAAGCCTGCTTGTATTTTCATCAAGAAAATAGAGAAAGATGTAAAGACATCCCAGAATAAGTTAAAGGATGTTGATGTTACTAATAAGGTCAAAATGAAGAAAAATGATAAGCCTAACATTGTCTATAAGGTAAAATCCAAACCCATAGTTGAAGTTGTTCTAGCTTTGCAGAAGGAGGATAGAACCCATATTGAAGAACCTGTAAATATATCAATCTAGAATATTGATAAAGAAGTTGTAAGTATGAAGCTAGATGTCTCTAATTCAAAATATGTTCTAGTTGATATGAGAAAATTGTTGTCACAAATTACTGTCAAGGTTCCATTGCTAGAAATGATGAGAATAGAAGAGCATAAGGAAAAAGCCCTAATTGGGTGAACGGTGTGGTGTCCATAGACTCCCAAAAAATAGAAAGGGTTGAGAAACAAGTAGCATCTGTGAATGATGAAAATGAAAATTATAATGAGGATATTGTTTTTGAAATTCCCCAAATTTATTTGGATACAAATGTTGTTAGTACTACATCAGGAATAGTTGATCCTTTCTTCTTGACTTTGTAGATAAATGGAAAGTTGCTAAAAAATTGTATGATTGATTCAGGAGCATCAAACACTATCATGCCTACTGAGGTTATGAAATCATTAGGAATAAAGGTGGATACTCCCCATGGAAGATGTCAAGCAATGGATACAAGGGAAGTACCAGTTGTGGGTACTATCAAGGCTCTACCTTACAGACTGGCTGCATACCCTAGCAAACAATTGACCATGAGTGTCTTAGTTGTTGATATTCCTCCCCAATATGGGATGTTACTATCAAGAAAGTGGAGTGCTTCTATGGGAGGTAGCATACAGTATGATTTATCATTTTCTAATTTTAACTTTGAGGGATAGAATATTAAGACTTCTAGGGAACTTAGAACTCCACTTATGATTGAAGAAGAAGAAGACATGATGAATTGTTTTCTTGATACTGACATTAATGCTTTCAAAGTCCAAGATAAGGAGATGGAGGAGGATGTTAAAAATATACATAAGTCTAAAATCCAAGAGGGATGGATTGACCTTGATAGCTTGTGGACTATGTATTTTGATGGTGCTAACAGTAGGGAAGGGTTTGGAGATGGAATACTGCTCATATCTCCAAATGGTAAAACTTTCAAATTCTCCTATGCTTTTTTTTTCTCTTGCACAAATAATGTTGTAGAATATGAAGCTCTATTGATAGGCCTGAGATTGGCTTCAAGGCATGGTATAAAATGTTTAAAAGTAGTGGGTGATTCTGAGTTAGTTGTCTCCCAAGTCAGATCAAAATATGCTTCAAAAAATTAGAAATTAAAGCAATATAGAAATTTAGTATGGGATGAAATTGAAATCTTCAATACTTTTAACATTTGTTTGATGGAAAGAAGTCAAAACAGAATGGAAGACTTGTTAGCTAATGTAGCTCTTAGACCAGAAGATGTTACATTTGCAGATATATCCAATATAGAGGTACAAGCCAGGCCTTCCATCCTTGATAATGTAGAAAATTGGTAGGTTTCCTCTGACAACCAAGACATATTAAGATTTCTCCAATGTGAATCTCATTTTGGTGACAGAGAAATGGATTTCAGTACCTATGTTGATACAGTAAATGGTAAAGATGTTGTTTTTGGGAAAGAAGTCTTGCGGTTAAAATCAAATAGAGTTCTCAAAGGAATGGTTTCTCTTGAAAGGGCATTTGATAACAAAGATAAAGCCTTCTCTGCCAGCACTGACAAAACAAATGATTTTGAAGAAATAAATTTAGGCACGAGAATGGTACCCAAGAAGGTTTACATAGGTAAAAGTCTTTCCCTTAGAACTAGAAAAAAATTGATTGATCTTCTTAGAAAGTTTAGACATGTTTTTGCCTGGTCCTATGAAGATCTTAAAGCTTATAGAGAAGACCTTTTCCAACATGAAATTCCATTCAAAGAAGGTGCAAAACCATTTAGATAGAAGTCGAGACTTGTTAACCCTACCTTGGCACATAAGATGCAAGGAGAGCTTAGAAAGATGATAGATGCTGGAATCATTAAACCTATCAGACATTCCATTTGGGTTTCAAATTTGGTTCCTGTGAGAAAAAATAATGGTGACATCACGCTTTGTGTTGATTTTAGAAACCTCAATATAAATTCTTTGAAAGATAATTATGGATTACCCAATATGGAAAATATGTTGCAAAAGGTCACTGTGTCAAAATTGATGTCCATGATGGATGGCTTTTCTAGTTATAATCAAGTTATGGTTAAAGATATAGAGCAATTTAAAACTGTATTCACAGCCCCATGGGGGACATATGTTTATGTAAGAATGCCTTTTGGGTTAACTAATGCTGGTGCCACTTTCCAAAGGGCTATGGATGTGGCCTTTGTATATTTTATTGATAGGTTTGTGGTGGTGTATCAAGATGATTTAACAGCATTCTTAGCCAAGGAAGAACAACATTGCCAACATCTAGAAAAGATATTCATTAGAGCATTAGAGTATGGGGTTTCTTTGAATCCAAAGAAATGTGCTTTTGGTGTTGTAGAAGGAAAGATCCTAGGGCATATTGTTTCAAAGGATGGAGTAAGGATAGACCCTAAAAGGGTGGAAGCTATTGATAAATTATCTTTACCAAAGAATACCAAAGGAATTCAGTCCTTTTTAGGATAGGTGAATTTCTTGAGAAGATTTATTACAAATTTTGTAGAGATTAGCATTCCCATATCAAGAATGTTGAAGAAAGGAGAAAAATTTGAATGGAATGTTGAAGCATTGCGGGATTTTAATGACATTAAAAGGGCTATCAAGCATGCCCTAGTTTTGAAGACACCAAATTATAGAAAACCTATGTAGATCTTTTCCTTTGCATCTACCCATACTATTGCAACAATACTATTATAGAAAAATGTTGATGGTTTTGAACAGCCTATTTCTTTTTTTAGTAAGAACCTACAAGTAGTAGAACTAAACTATGACGTTATTGAGAAACAAGCTTATGCCTTGGTAAAGGCTATTAAAACATTCAGGTGTTATCTAGTTGGAGCCATAGTGGTTGCCTATGTTCCAAGTGCTGCAATCAAGGATATCTTGGTCCAGCAAGAAGTTTTAGGAAAAAGATGTAGATGGATCAATAGGATTCAAGAGTTTAACATTGACATTCATATTAAAAATTTGGTAAGAGGGTTGGGCCTAGCAAAGTTGATGGCTCAAAGCAATCTAATTGCAAACCAAATAAACATGTTGGAGGAAGATCAAAGACCTTTGTTTGTAACATGGATTGTTGTGAGTGGTATAAGAATATTTTTAAATAATTACAAAAGATGATTTTACCCCCTGAATTGGATGATAACAAGAAAAGAACTATTAAGCTTCATTCCATAAGATATGCAATTATAGGTGGTGAGTTATGGTGGAGGAGCAATGAGGGTGTCCTACTTAGATGTGTAGACCAGAATAAAGTCAGGCTCTTAATGGATGAAATGCACAATGGAGTTTGTGGAGGACACTATATGGAAAAGACTATAGCTCACAAGATCATTAGGTCAGGTTTTTGGTGGCCAACACTTTTTAAAGATGCCCATCAATTTGTAAAGAAGTGTGACCCTTGTCAAAAATTTGTAGGAAAATTGAAATTTAGTGGAAACTTTCCTCTCAAACCTATCACCATCCAAGCTCCTTTCCAAAAGTGGGGTATGGATTTCATTGGTGAAATCCCTTACAAGTCTAGTGGAGGAAATTTTATATCTTGGTAGCAACTGATTACTTCACCAAATGGGTTGAAGCAATCCCTTCAAAGAAAGCAACTAGTAAAGTGGTAATAGATTTTATGATGTAGAATATCCTTACAAGATTTGGTTGCCCAGAAACCATGGTGGTTGATAATGCAATGTGCTTTAGGTCAGAGGATTTTGTTAACTTTTGTCAAAACAATGGTATTAAAATCTCATACTCATCTCCCTACCATCCACAAGGCAATGGCTAGGCTAAATCTAGTAACAAGAGTTTGATTAAAATATTGAAAAGAGTATTATATAAGAATAAAAAGGCCTCAAATTCCAAGTTGTTGCAAGCTTTATGGGCTGATAGGGTTATAGTAAAGAAAGCAATAGTGTGTGCCCCTTTTGACTTAGTCTATGGGATTAATGCAAGATTGCCCCAGAATAATTTTTTACAGATGTATCAGTTCATAAAAACCTATGATGATGATATGGAGGATGCAATGACTATTAGAATAAATGATTTGATTCAATTGAATGAGGTGAGAAATGATGCACATGCCAGGAATGAGAGGATTTAGGCCTATTGCAAATTTTGGTATGACAGAAGGACTACTTCGATAAGTTTTGAAAATGGTGATTTGGTTCTGATGTGGAATGCAAGATTAGAAGATAAAGGAAAGCATGGGAAATTTGATCCCATTTGGTTAGGCCCATATATCATTGAAGAGAAATGGGGAACAGGTTCATATCTATTGAAGAATCTGATAGGAGAACTCATGGAATTTCCAGTTCATGGGTAATTCTTAAAATTTTATGTCTCCTAAATGATTTTCTAAGTCTTTGTGGAGATTTAGGTTTAGGGTTTTATGTACAGCTATGTGCTACCAGTCAGTCTTGGTTTGGTCTTCTCTTCCAGGAGATTCTATTTGTCTCATTATATCTATAGGAGATACACATCCCCAAGTATGAGCCACTATTGGTACTGTAAAAATTTTGGGCCCTTGTTCCTTAGATTTTGTTGTAAACCCTTGTTTCATAAAACCTAGCAGGAGAGTAAAAGAAAGCCCTGATTGTCATAACCTTTGTTATGTTTGAATGTTACTTTTTGTTCATTTTAAAAGGAAAATAATGCATGTGTAGTATTAGCCCCTTTTGAAATGCCCACTTCATATGTTATGTTACTAGGTTGTCGAGCGGGGTCTCTTTTTAATATTTCTTTCAAAGCCTAAGTTTCCCATTTTATTTTTTTTAAGTGACTAACCAACAAAACTTGTGGCTGTCGTTGAATCTTAAGACCCTTGGTTGTCAAATTTTTTAACATGCAAATTTATGATGGGTTGACATCTGTCTCAGCGGGCCCATCATCGAAGTTGTGATGTCAGTTAAACAAAGGATTTCATCAACAATTTTTGTTATACCATTGGGCCAAGTTGATTACCTTTTAAGCATCGTGGTTTAGTGACAAGCATCCGATTGACATCCATTCTGATAAAGGTAGGTTTTGGCTTGTCAATCTTCATGGCATTTCTCTCAGGTTGACACTTGACTAAAGTGATGTAGTAGTTGTGGGGTTAGAATTTTCAAAGGATAAAGCTCATATTGATCTTATGCTTGTCGTTATACCATTCAAGAAAGTTGTGAAGTGTTTAAGCTTTGCAGTATAGAGATGACCGTTCGATTCTCCATGAAGGAAGAGATATGAAGTGGGCCCTAAATTGACAGCTCACATTGATATGTTCATTTTCTATTGGTTCAAATGGTTGTGATGTGGCAGTCGACAAGGTGTTTGGTGCTAAAAGAGAAAAGGAGAAGGGCCCACCCATTTTTTTTTAAACATGGAAGTCTCTGACTTGATGAAGAATTAAGTAAAGTAAAGGTGGGTCCTTAGTCACCAGGTCATGTTGATAGGTTTGTTTTTGATTGGCTAAAAGAAGGAGGTAACCTATCAAGCTGTTAGTATGCTTAACAGCGAGGAAAAGGTTAGGGTTCTACTTATTGGTTTGTCCAACATGGCATTTTTTGATTAGATAGAGGGCTCGTAAAGGAACAAGTGGGGCCAAAGCTTCTAGATTGCAATGATCGTTCAATTGAACTGCATTGACAATTATCGCTATGTCTCAACCAAGTAGCCCTAGCATGTTTTTGTTAGCGCTTTAGCAATGGATTGACACATGTCCACCCTACTCAAAGCCAAAGATAAGTTAAAGTTTTTGCACATGCTATTTTAAAATGTTCTCATTGGTCGAGAACTGATCTAGGCAAAACTAAAACAAGGTTATGCTACTGAACTTGTTGACCGTTCGATGCACCTAAAATTAAGGAAGATCAATGGTCCAAATTTAAATTTTTGTTCTGTGACGTTTCTCATGTGTTCTATAATTGTGTCACACTTCTATGAATCATTACACTCAAGAACACTCAAGAATGATGTCTCAAAAATTGATCCATGGCTCCCTAGGCATGCAGTGCATGGGTTTTTAAGAATGCTCTCAGCTAGAGCTATTTAGCCTATAACCTTGCCAGTAAAACATGCAATGGGAGATTCAATGAAGACAAGGGAAAGAATACCAATATCCTCAAGAATCAAGAATGAAAATGCAATGCAATGTTATGCTAGAAATGGAAATGCAAGCTAAGCTATGGAAATGAAAGAACAAGTATTACAAAGCCTCCTAGTCAAGCTAGATGAATTAATCTAAAGCATAAAGGAAACTAAGCTAAGAATGCCATGAAAATGAAGCTACTATGCAAGAAATGAAACTATGATAACATGTAGATGCAAAAGCCAAGAATGCTCCAAATCTCCAAAAAGCTCCAAATGTACCTAGAAAACCTGCAACATAACATTAGCATAAAAACCTAAGCTATGAAATTGAAGAAGAGAGTTCTCCTTTTATAAGAAATTTGGAGGAATGAACCATGGAGATTAAGAGGAAAAAGATTTAATCAAATGTGGAGCTTGAAAGAGGAGCAATCCATGTGCACAAATATCCTCCAATGAGAAAATAAGAGTTGACTTTTGTGTCCATATGAGACAAAAAGTGTTTTTTCCCTTTTTATAAAATAAGAATAATGATTTATTTGTGCAACTTAGGATAAGAGGAAAAGTGGGGGCTTTTTATTTATTAAAAGGGGAGGAAATATTCCTTTTAATTAAATAAAGACTTAGGATAAAATGGTTAGCCCATAGAAAATAATCGAATAAATGATAGAACTAGGATTTGATCAAGAATAAGCAATTGATGATTTAGCAAAAGGGGCTAATAGTCTGGATGACCATTTTTAGGTGTATACATTTGCCCCTCTTTGACTAATGTGTGATCGATCTGGGAACACATGCAGTCAAAGAATGAAGTTGAAATGTGAGATCGATTTGGGATCACAAAGCAACTTAGATCAGCCAAAAAAAGCAAGAGATAGCCAAGAAGGCAAGCAATAGCATTCTGACTCCAAAGAATGAAGTGTAGAGAGATAGAAAATCCTACATGGTCAGCCTGGTAATGACAGTACTGAACACTTAGGAAAGAGATAGCCAATAAGATATGATGTGTCTGCCCCCTCGGGATTGAAAGTGAAATCAGGTAGAGGGAATGCAGAAGCAAGAGCAACATGATCAAATCACTAGAAATCATAATCAAAGAAAGAGAATAGAATAACCATCAAGCAGTGAAGATACACCCCACACATGGGACATGAGGCATGAACCTATCAATCCCTCAACCCGTAAATGCCATGGAGGGGGATTTGAACTTGGGATTCGAAAGTGAATGAAAGACTAGAAGTTTGAAAGTGATGGGGATGAAAAGGTGAAGAATGCCCTAGTGAAGATGGAAGGATCAGGCCTCAAAAGGTTAGCCGGCTGCATGAAAGAAGGAGAAAGATGATTGGGATGATCAAGGTGAACTCAGATTTCGGTTTCGATCCCAAAATGAATAGAAAATGATGTGAAAGACAAGAAGTGAAAGACATGATCGAGAAGAAGTGAAAGGTGAGTTCAGTTGATTAAGAAGTCCACGTAAGATGAAAAGGAGAGCTCTCTCCATATGCAAGATGAAAAACTAATCTAACATGAACCTAAGAATGCAAGCTACATGAAAAATGGTTTACTTGCAAGGTTACAAAGCCAATAGACATCTAATTATCATCATCGAGCATTATTGGTAGCATTGCAAGATTATACAATGCACACTAGCATAACTATGTGGATCTAAATATGATCTATATCAGATAGAAAAGTGGAAATCCCACCTAGGCATCAAAGACACGCAGGTCAAGATGACTAGTGTAGTGAGATTACCTAAGTTTCATATAGCAAGATTATGCTTGTATCAATACACATGAAAGTCAGGATAACTAGAAGCATGCACTCACAAAATAGTCAAGGATAATACCTTGTAGATCCAAATGTATCAAGTAAGACCAGCATAAATGCTCATGATAGTTAGGATCAACAAAATATACCCACAAGCAGATAAAGAAATAAAACATGTTCTCATATCCTCAGTCTTCTAGCTATGCATCATCGAAAATGATCATAGGGGAAGAACACTCAGCAAAAAAATCATCATAGACAACACGCAAAGAAATAAAGTCAAACAAATCTCAGTGAGTCAAGTGCATGTGTGTAGGTCATAGAGTCAACTTTGAGTATTGCATCTACCAGTGAGAAATATCGCATCATCTAGACTATGGGTAGGACATCTGATAAGTGTTAAGAAACACTCGACGCTAGGGTAGTGTTGACAAACACCATTGGAGTGGTGTTGAAAAACACCATTTGTGAGGTGCCTAAGAAACCCAGATGCACAAAGAGACCCAAGATAAGCTCAAAACAACAGATGCCCCCTAGACTAAGATAAGAGTCAACTCCAGGCTAGGAGAGACAAAGTGAAAAGTGGAGTGAATGAGCACCACGCAAGACTGATAGACATAGGTGTAAGGGTCTCAAGCAGTGCCTGTTTCCAGGTTTTCACCACTTGATAGATTTTTTTTAGGACTTTTTATAATTTTTTTGTATTTTTGCTACCAAGGCGCCTGTTTCCAGGTTTGCACCAAGGCACTTTTTCAAAAAAATTTTTGATTTTTTTGAATTTTTTGATTTTTTTTGGTGAGACATCAAAGCACCTATTGCTAGGTTTTCACTAGGATGCTCATTTTTTCAGTACTTTTTATGCTTTTTAGGATTTTGTCAGCATCATATATGAATTTTTTTGGAGTTTTTCAGGATCAATAAAAATATGTACAAAGAATGCCCTAGACAAAAATGGGCATCAAGAATCTGCTTCCTCTGATGTAGAAAACTGATAAGCCCTAGGCCCAAATGCTGTAGCTATGATGATAGGAGGTCTCAACCAATTCGACCAATAATAACCAACCCTAAGTAATGTCTGAGCTAGCGGAGGATTGTTAGAATGTGATCCACATATGCCATCGTGGATTTCAGCTAGCACTTTTTCTAACTCCTCTATTTCTAGACACCTAAGGAGAGTTTCATCTAGACCCTTCCTATACAAGTCACTAGAGACAAAGGCAAAGTGTAAGGGATGGTAGGAAGAATGGTGTGGTGGATTTCCAAGAGGAATATGAGGTGGAAGATATGAAAATATGGTAGGATTGTAAGATTTGTGAGCAGGATAGCGTAATTCATCCACCAGGAACTTGAAGCGAGATTTATGCATTTTCATTCATAAGATGGATGTTGAAGTAACCAAAGCATTAGCAACTTTGTTCCTAGCTTTAGGAATGGGCTAAGTATACTAGATATGAGATCATGCTTGAAGTAGTGCACCATTTTTTGTAGAGAATCAACTTGTCATCTTTTATTTGAGAATCATTATTTTTGAGCAGATTTTTATTTTTACTTTTCTTAGGTTTAGATACTGCCACAATGTGGTTTTCACCATCTAACCATTGTTCTTCTCTTTTGACGTGATGTCTGTGATACTTGATTGCTGATTCAATCTTTTTTGTTGCTAGTTCACTGGTTGAAGAAGTAATAGGTGTTGATGCGAGATGAAATGAAGTGATTGGTTCAATAGCATTTATGTGGGGGGTGTCATCTCTAGTGACAAGAGAAGTTGAGCCTATAGGATAAGCTCCAAAAGTAGCTAGATCTAGATTTTTCATAGAAGGACCAACGTAGTCAACTAAGGCAATACGGGGAACAAACCCAATAGACCATGCACGAGACTCATCAACTATGTCGGGTGGGTTATGAGAGGTATAAAATACATCAACATCCATATCTATCATGGAAGAATCTTTTGGAAGAGGCTTAAGATGCCAAGAAGTAGAGATACTCATGTCATTATGTGAGAGATCACCTCTTTGTAGCAGCTGTGCAATGTTGCGACGTTGTCTATCAGAGTGCAATGATTCTTTAGGCACATAGGTTCTAGCCATAGAGGCCTCAGCCATATCATCAATAGATATACATTCTTCTCCCCAAAGAAGTGAATTAGAAGGAAGATCATCTCCCATGTGAGCCATAGTGTGTAGTGGTGACTCATTTGCATCTGTGTCTGAATTACTGAGCATGGGAGTATTTCTAGAATCTTCTCAATAGATCCACTCTTGAACAACTTGTTCTTCTCTTTCTACTTCTAAAGGAATGGATGAAGGAACAAAAGTATCAAAGATCACCATAGCAGAAGTGGAAGGCTTCATTTTATCAAAAGGTTTCCCATATGACCTAGGAGAAACAGGTATAGAAGCAAAGGAATCCAGGGTATATTCACCCATACCAAGGCTCATCATCTTAAGTGATTTCTCAGTAGCAACTAGAGACATACTAGGATCAACAGTAGGTTCATTGTGAGGAACAAAATTTTCAGCAGCAAGAAGAGCATTAATAGCTATAGTATGGTCTCCAGGAATCACAACTTCAGTGCCATTGTATGAAAATTTGATGCACTGATGATAAGTAGAAGGAATAGATTGCATGTCATGGATCCAAGGAAAACCCAAAAGAATGTTATATGCAAGTGGGATGTCCAATACTTGGAAGTTAATATCTTTCATAACAGGGCCCACTAAGACAAGCAATGTGACAAGACCTTTGGAAGATCTTTCCACTTCATCATAAGCTTTTATAGTAATCTTCTTCTTAGAATCCACAACAAATTTTGACAAACCCAATTGTTGTATGACATTGAAAGAAACAATATTTAACCCTGCACCATTGTCTATCAGGACTCAACAGATGCGGGTGTGATAGACTAGAACTTCAATGTGTAAAGCTAGATTATGAGGGTGAGCAATAGATATGTCATCTTCTGTGGAAAAGGAGAGAGATAGCGGAGATGAAATGTGGTTGACCATAGCCTGAAATTGATTCAGATCAATGTCATTGGGAACATGTGTTGTATGTAGAGCCTCATCAAGAATCTCTCTATGAGAAGGGGATAACCGAAGAAACTCAAGGATAGATATCTGTGCTGGTGTCTTTTGCAAATGTTGGACAAGATCATAGCTAGGGGTGGCTGAAGGAGCCACTTGTTTGGAAGGAAAAGATGGCTTGGGATCTTGCGCAATTTTAAAGACAATCTTGGCTTGCCCCCTAGTAATAGCATTCAGTGTCTCACTTCAAGAAGATGAACTACCACATGTTTGCAAGACCAACTTTGGCTTACCATGATTGGCTTTATTATCATCTTGAGACCTCATCATTAGAATACTCTTAACGGGCTCTACCATATTAATCACAGGCATATTAGAAGGATATGTGTAATTGATCTTTGCATCATGATTCTTCTTATGTGCTTGAGAGGTTTCCCCCTTATCATGCTTAGGTAGAGGATCTTTGAAAGCTGTGTGATCAGAATTTTTAGTTGAGCCATCAGTGGAGATTGTGCCATTCTCAAAAAGATCTTGAATATCATCCTTAAGCTTAAAACAATTGTCTATAGGATGTCCCTTATTTCTATGATAATGACAATAAGAATCCAATCGCCACCAGTCAGGCTTATTTAGTGGATCCCAGTTACCAGGTTTATCAGGAAGTGTAAGATATCCATTGTCAACCAAAGTCTTGAGGATCACATCATAAGGTTCTGCCAACTTGGTATAGACTCACTTTCAAAATGCCTTCTTAGGCTTATCCGCATATTGAGGTTTAGGAGCATTATGAGCATTGGCAACTTCTTGTTGTTTTGTTGTTTTGGAGAGATTGAAAGCAGGCTCTTTAACTTTAGGAGCATCAACAACCCCATCATTAACAACATACTTGTTCTTATTCCAAGGTTTGTTCTTGTCTTTGCCATTTCCTTTAACATCTTTATCAATAACAATATCCCCCTTTCTTATAGCTACATCCTCAATTCAATATGCACTTTCAACCATGTCATGGAAGGAGGAGAACAGTTGCTTCCTTAGATCATAAAATAGCTCAGGCACAAGTATGTTGATGAAAATGTCAATTTTTTCTCTTTCGGGTAGCTGACAAGGATATCGAGAATACAATGACCTCCAACATTGTAAGTAAGTTGCAAATGGCTCACCTTGATGTTGTCTTAGATTACCAAGATCTATCATGGTGACAGGTTGTTGGATGTTGTAAGAATAATGTTGGGTAAATCGCTGAGCCAACTCATCAAAAGTCTTAAGAGGTGGTGTCAATTTCGCAAACCATTCCAAAGCTTGGCCTCTTAAACTTCTAGGGAACAGTCATAGAAGAAATGTGTCTTCATGAAGAAAGTCCATACTAAGAGCATAAAAGTGATGCACATGGTCATGGGGATCACCATTTCCATCATACTTGTCATATTTGGGAACCTCAATCGCCCTAGGAAATGGGGCCATATATAGACTCCTATCAAAGGGAAGAGCACAAATTGATTCTACAAAAGATCCCTTTGGAGGCTTTCTTTCTATTGCCATTTGGGTAAGGTGTTGATTTGTCTGATGTAGTTCTTCCTGAAGGACTTCCAATTCAGTTGGTACTCTTTGTTGGACAATTTGTCTGACATCATAATCGGGAGGAAGCTTGTATCCTCTAGATTTCATATATTGAAAATATTGATCCCCATTACGCTCTAAAAGCTTATGCATCATTCATTGGGAGACCACATCTTGTTCAAATCTCATAAGATCCTCACTAGAAATCTCATCATCAACCTCTGCCTCATGTTGAGAGGGAGGAGGTCTAGGAGGTGAAGAAGGCATACCAAAAGTAGGTCTTGGAGGAGATCTTGGTGGCATGTTGTTGCCATTGTTGCCATTGATAAAAAGAGGTCTATGCTCATGATTACTAGTCTCAGGTTGTTCATGAAATGTCCCACTATAAGCCATGCACCTAGCAGCATCCATCCTTTGTTGATTGTGTTCTTTGTCTAAGCATGCTTGATTATCTTTATGCTCAAAATGTTCTTGCAAGCATTGAAATTTTTCTTGTTCAGTCAAAGTGAGGGAGACGCTGTCTGTGTTTTTGGGGGTCTTGAATGCGGAAAAGAGGAAACCTCCTTTGTACCATGGGGTAGCCTTAGAATTCTCAGATAGGTTAGAACTAGAACTATTGTTGCCAATGGGTGCTTGTGAGTGTCTAGTTGGAGAAGGTAACTGTGTATAATTCAATAGAGGATGACTCCCCTGCTCAAATTGAGACCGAGTTGTAACCAGCATGAAAAGAGATGTTGGTTGACTAATAGAATGAGACAAAGTTTCTCAGATTTGAGATAAGAAAAGCTAATAAAGATCACTTGTCAAAGTAGAACAATAGAGAGATGGCTTGTCAAAAGTGCTCAAGCACTTACATCAATCAATTGACTAAAGCTGAGCAGCGATCAAGAAGCTCAATAAGCAAGTAGCTAGAGAGGTAATGATGATGCGACAAGTGATCAAGAGTAGCATTCATTAAGCTCAAATCCAATAGTTTTAGCTCATTTGTTTCAGTCTAGAATAAGTCTGAGCATGTAGATAACAGACCAGCTTCAGGTAAGAATAGAAAAAGACAATCTATGATAGGTTAAAATGCAAGTTTAGCAGCTCCAGATTGCAACAGCAACAAGACAACAAAAAGGTTCTGGGTGACACTTTCCAGGTAGACAAGGTGATAGTCTTCACCCTAAGCCAAGCAACAGTTTCCAATAAGGTCAAGCGACACTTTCTAGGCAAGCGGGGTGACAATTGTGCAGCGATGAACTGTCGCGTGATATTTCTTAGAACACGGTGCAACACTGTTTTAGGGTCATATGACTCTTTGACCAATGAACATAAAAAATCTCAGTTTTGAAGTGTTTTGATCAAGTTCAAAGGTTGGATAGTGCAATTTCTCAATTTGACAAGCAGTAACAATAGATAAAAGACAAGTTTGCAAATAGTATAGGATCAAACATGTCATAGAACACTTGAAACAAGGGCAAAAGCAACCTTGCCAAGACAAGCACTTGTGATATCAAAATAGAAAACCTTATGAATACTACCATTTGTTTGAATGTTGAGAACATTTACACTGGTATAGCACAACCGAAGACAATTCAAGAAATTACTACCTAGAAGGACAATGCTCATTACTTAGCAACGTGGCCCACAACTTGATGCTCCCTTGCCTCGCACCAAGTGGTTGCCCACAAGAGATATTGGTGTTGTCATGGAAGTGTAAAAAACACAACCAAAGGAACACATATGGTGAGTGTCTTAGGGTGATCCGGGTAAGTCCACTTGGATCATTCCTTGCACCAAGAAGCTAAGTGGCTAAAATAAGGTGGCCTCTATCTAATGGTTCATAGTAAGGGCTTCTGTTCATAACACCCCTCTTGCTCCTCATAAAGGACTAGGACCTTGCGGCCTCAAGAGTACCTTAAGCATTCTTGCTCAATGCTTTCCCCATGGTCGCAATCCCACAAGTTACTCACATCAAGTGAAGAAAAGTGCTATGTATACCAAGGTTTTGTGTCCTTGATAGCCTTGAGGTTATAGTGGGTTGGAATAGCTTGGTATTAGCTTGTCCCCACTTGGGTCATTCCTCTTGATTGCTCAAGAGAAGTCCCGCTAAAGGATTCTAAATCTAAACAAAAAGTAGATCAATTCTTGAGGTTCAAGGTTTTTGGTTCACCACAAGGGTGAAGAGCATACTCCCCTATCTCAAAAACTTCACCCAAACACACCAAGCAAAGATTTAGTTACCCCCTTACTTTCAAAATCCCAAGATGGGTCAAGATTTTTTTTTCACCACAAGGGTGAAGAGCATACTCTCCTACCACCTCAAGATTCCTACAACAAGGTATTAAGTGCCTATGAAATGAAACAACTAGTATATGCCACACTCAATAAAGAAAGAAATTAAACAAGCACTTGATTTGGTTTTTATGCTTAGGGCAGCCCTATAAAAACCATTAGTAGCCCTCTTTGACATGCATTTCTTTTGGCAAATTTCAAGCAATGAGAGCACCTACAAGCACAACTTGTTAGCTCCACAATGGTTAGCACATCAAAAATTAGATAATCTGCAAGTAAAATAGCTAATCAAATGGTAAAATCTGAGAATGAAACTAGCATGGTTGGATTAGGCTCTAAAAGACCTTTCCAACGATATATCACACTTAAACTTTTGATACCATTTGTGAAATTTTTTTTAAAAATGGATTTGAAAACGCTGAAATTTTCAAAATTTTTCAAAAAGATAGCAGAGAACTTGAAACTTGCAAGATAACAAAAAAAGATAAAAACAAGCTCATTGCCAGGTATAGGTGACAATACAGTTACCAGAAATGTCGTGCGACACTTTTCCATATACGGGTATGACACTTTATCTTTGGGTGACAGTTCACGCTATAAGCAGGTGACAGAACTCCTCAAATAGTGCGACACTTTCTCTCAAAGGGGGTGACACTTTTAACTGGTAAAGTGTCACACCACTATATAAATAACTGTGGCATGACACTAGCAAAAATGTCGTGTGACACTCTGAGACAGAAAAACTAGAGACCGAAAATAAAGCCAAAAATTGATGAAATTTTTTATGGAAATGCAAAAAATAAAGGACAAAGTTAAGCTACTCTGCCCCATGGTGGGCACCAAAAATGTGTGCTATAATTGTGTCACACTTCTATGAATCATTACACTCAAGAACACTCAAGAATGAGGTCTCAAAAATCGATCCATAGCTCCCTAGGCATGGAGTGCAAGGGTTTTTAAGAATGCTCTCAGCTAGAGCTATTTAGCCTATAACCTTGCTAGTAAACCATGCAATGGGAGATTCAATTAAGACAAGGGAAAGAATGCCAATATCCTCAAGAATCAAGAATGAAAATGCAATGCAATGCTATGCTAGAAATGGAAATGCAAGCTAAGCTATGGAAATGAAAGAACAAGTATTACAAAGCCTCCTAGTTAAGCTAGATGAATTAATCTAAAGCATAAAGGAAACTAAGCTAAGAATGCCATGAAAATGAAGCTACTATGCAAGAAATGAAACTATGATAACATGTAGATGCAAAAGCCAAGAATGCTCCAAATCTCCAAAAAGCTCCAAATGTACGTAGAAAACCTGCAGCATAACATTAGCATAAAAACCTAAGATATGAAATTGAAGAAGAGAGCTCTCCTTTTATAAGAAATGAGGAGGAATGAACCATGGAGATTAAGAGGAAAAAGATTTAATCAATGGTGGAGCTTGAAAGAGGAGCAATCCATGTGCACAAATATCCTCCAATGAGAAAATAAGAGTTGAATTTTGTGTCCATATGAGACAAAAAGTGTTTTTTTCCCTTTTTATAAAATAAGAATAATGCTTTATTTGTGAAACTTAGGATAAGAGGAAAGGTGGGGGCTTTTTATTTATTAAAAGGGGAGGAAATATTCCTTTTAATTAAATAAAGACTTAGGATAAAATGGTTAGCCCATAGAAAATAATCAAATAAATGATAGAACTAGGATTTGATCAAGAATAAGCAATTGATGATTTAGCAAAAGGGGCTAATAGTCTAGATGACCATTTTTAGGTGTATACAGCTCACGTCCTATGAATGTTGAGGCTGCCAGTTTTTAGTAATGGTGAACTTAATGAGCTACATCCAGATGAATTGCAAATGGTTGGCAAGGCATTATATACCCCAATTTGATCATTTCACTCTTTACCTCTTTCATAAGCGTCTTGGCAAACTGGATTGTTTTTTGGAGAGATATCAAGTAGAGTTTTGTAGGTGCCTGGTAGGTCATAATTTCAAACTCAAGAATTGTTTGGGGTTTTGAGGAAATTGTGAAGTAATTGTGTTGTTAGCTGGTAAATACTTAGGGTTTTCTCTAGTATTTGTACATTGTTTTGAAAGCCCTAATTAAAATGTCACCAAATAGGAACTTGTTTAGGAAAATAGAGTATAAAGATAGGGGTGTTTTTGAGGACTTGATGTGATTGCTCCCACATTCAGACAATGGGGCAGCAAGACTAAAGGAATTAGTCTTAAGAAACCCTAGAGACTCTGTAGGTGAAGGGCTCCATGACAGAGGAAACTAGATGAGGGACGCTAGGGTAGGAAAAGATCACAATGGTCTTATTTTGTTCCGGTCAACATATTCACAAAGAAATTCATGTGCCCCCCTTAGTAATATTTGGCAATTTGATATAGGAAAATTGGTAGTTCCTAGAGTGTTTATGGATGCATAATTGTTGATCGAAATTGCTAAATTTTATGATCCTATGACCAGATGCGTCAAGGATATAAATGGAAAAGACCTAATCAGCATTATGGAAGATAAAATTAGGGAAGTATTCTCATTGAATGACCCTTTTGTTAGGTTAAAAAAGATTGATTTTAATGATTTCACTGAGGTATATGAAGCTCAGAAGGATTACTTGAGAATAGGGCCTCTAAGGGAATTTCTGGACCAAATTGGATCAATGTGTGTTGTTAGCTCAAGTACACCAGAGCCTTTTAGGTTGGATTTGTTCAGTAAACATGCATAGGGTTTTTATAAGTCTCTAACTAAATCCTGGGGCATGATGAAGCTACTCATATGCCTATTCCATATATGTTTATGATTGTGCAATCTCTACATCCCCAATTGGTACTAATCTTTGATTTTGCCTCTCACTTGGCTGACCTAATCCATGAGGGATTGATGGGAATAAAGAACATGAAGGTTAGTAGGCCCTTTGGGTGGTACTCTATGCTCATGCATATGTTCTTGTACAAGGGTGAGTAGTTTTTCAGTTCAAGAATCAATATTGTCAAAGAGAAGAATGGGGAAACTCTCCCAGTTCAGCTATGGACTACAACCTTGTCATGGGATAGAGCTAATGCTAGTTTTATTTCATTTGACAGAGATTTTTCCTCAAGGCTTAGAACGTTATTTCTTTTTGACAATCCTAGAATTCCAAGAGAATTGTTAAGATTAATCAGACCTAAGGAGTATTGTCAAGATATCACTATTGTACACAATTTTGGTGACATTATATTATATTCAGTTTCTACAGTTTTCAGAATATATGGTTGTAAAAAGGCACCATACATTTTTCCCTACCAAGTTCCTTTGAAGATAGGATATGCCAAAATTTTGAGGCTAATTGGTGACTTGCAAGAAACCACTCTCACTGGTAAAGGAAGAGGGACTTTCTTCCTAGATATTACAATTTCCCATCAATATGTTATAACTAAAGGAGGCTAGGTACATTTGAATCAGGTCCTGCAGCCATACAGGATGCCTACAGCTATGGTTAGGTGTGTAGACAATGAGGGTTTCTTATCAGGAATGTTTAGGGACAAGATAAGGTGTGCTCTTATGGAGCATCAATTTAATTTTCATGAAGATTTCATAAGGAATAAGTTTGACCTTCAAACTCAAGAAATTAAGAAGGAGAAATGGATAATCTACAAAAAGACTGTAGATTTTATTAGACATTTAGATAAAACTTATGATCCATTGAAGGGTTTTGAGCCATGGGCTAAAAGGGTAGAGGCTCTTATAGAGAATTTTGAAGGGATCATGCATGCAGTGAATGAGAAAAGGGTTGTTGCAAGCAAGACAGACCCTGAGAGAGCTAGGCAGATTTTAAGCCAGCCAGGATATACAAAGTTGACCCCAAGGGGAATTTACACTGTACAAAAAAGAAGTGGTTATATTGTGCTTCTACCAACACAATAGAGAGGTGAGGATCTTCCTTCTACTTCCGGAGGAAAGAGGCCTATGGATGATCATAAAATGCAGGGACCCTCTCCAAAGAGTCAGAGACGGGAGGGATCAGGGCCAGAACAAAATGTTTATTCTCCTTCTCAATCCCCCTTGCACTTAGATGAACATGGGGTAGCAAAATAGTTAGTACAAATGAGGAATGAGGGGAACATTGTTGTTTCCGATGATGAATTACAAGAAGGAATACTAGAGGAACCTAAGGAGGTCGCAATGGATTTAACTATTGTAGAGTTTGAGGCTAAGAAAATTGACCCTATTTTAAAATAGGCTAGTGACTATTTTGTTGTTGATGACAAATTTGTACAAACTAGAGCATTCTTTCAGTTTTTATGGAGAATGAAAATAAACCAATTTAAAGAGATTTGCGAGAAGAAAAAAGAAGAGTTCCCTGATAGGGACATAGCAGAGATTGAAACTGAAACCAAGGGTGAGATGGTGAAACAGTTTGAGAAGATTACTCCTGCGGAGGGAAGGGCTATGGTTCATACTGTAGGGTTGTTGATTTTACTACAATGGGATATTGTTGATGCAATAATTTTTTATCAAGTTAGGAAGAGAAAGATAAAGACTCTTGGTACTATACAACAAGCACAACAAGCTTCAAGGGTATCACATTTTCTAATGATCATGCTGCCCTGGTAATGTGGTCCCTTAAGAGGGAAGAAAATAAAGGGAAGAAAGAGGCTCTCTCTCTAGAGTATGCTAGAAATTTGCTAGTGCAATGAGTAGGTGAGACTTCTGGTGTAGAGGCTTCAAACCTCATTTTAGAGACTACCAAATTTAATGTTAAGATGGAAAGAAAAGATGCACAAGAGAAGGAAGAGCTAAGGCTTAAGTTTGAAATTGTGCTTAAGTCCTATAATGAGCTTAAGATAGAGCTGATCCAAAAGGACAAGTTGATTGCTGAGTTGTCAGGACCATAGGATCACAAGTCACCCCAATTAATGATAGCTGACAAGCCTACAGTGGCTTCTTCATCTCGCCCTATCATTGAGTTTCCACCATCACTATTCCTAGAAATGAATTTGGATGCAAGAGTTAGTTGGGAGAAGCAACAATTAACTGAGGAGACTAATAAATTGAGAGAGATAAGAGTGCAGCTAGAAAAAGAAAAGGATGAACATATAAAGGCTACATCCATAGTAAACCAAAAGTATCAGGAAAAGATGATAGAGGCAATAATGCAATTTTCCTATGATTTAAAGCCTTCAATTTTCTTCAATTATTTCAATAGGTTACATGCTTTGTTGTCTAAAGGCCAAAAGGATCCTGATCCACTGATTAAGACGGTGCACCAATCTATGAAGAAAATAGTGGAGTATGACATTATTTTGGATAATTTCATAAGGAGATCAAGTATGTTAAAAGGGGAATTAATGCTTTCAAGATATGAACTGATACCAACTATTCTCACAGAGCGAGGAGAACTGAAAGAATTATATAAATGGAGAGAGAAGATGGATGCACTTCTGTCAGAGATAATAACTAGTGTCTTAAATGACACCTATTCCTTTATTAGCACCATCAAGCTATTAATGACTACAAAGTCAAAGTTTGATTTTATTTAGCATGAGGTCAATCAGATAGAAAGAGAATGGGAACATTTATCTAGCAAGAAAGCTGAGTTTGCAAATTTTGAGTTTGCAAGTGAAGAGGTGTATAATAGGTGGAAGTATCAGTACATACCTCATGTAGAAAAATTAAATACTCTACCTACCTCTTAAAGACAAATGAAGATAGTAACCTTTTGTGTCAAGTAGATTGTTGAGATATAGAGAGGTATTTATTGCAGGAATGATAGCGAAGATATTGCAATCAAATTTGTTGGAAGAAGTCGAGGACATAATTGAAGATATAAAGCAAGACGACTCATCTAAAAATATCTCTCCAAATCTAATTAATACATTTATTGTAAACCTAGTAGGGTTTTTTTAAAGTTTTTAGGTTAAATTTTGTAAACCCTAGAATGATCAGTAGCTTGTTGCATCTCCTTGTATATAAAGGATTCTCCATGATCATTCTAGGCATTAAGAGTTTAGGTGTTGAGAAGATAGAAATTTTGAAACCCTAACCCTTGGTCGAGGATTGTAACATTTTGTATTATTTATTATCCAGTAATAGAGAAGAAGTGCAGGTTGCTACTATTTATCTTGCAGGGTTGCTATTCAAAAAATGATGTATACAAATGATCAAGGTTATACTTAATACAAATCTCAAATATTTTTCTCTCCTTTGTGTTTATTTGATGAATCTTTAAATCTTTTAGAGATTTATATGTATGTATTTGGCTTTGAGTTCTTATCTAGGTTTGGATTAAATATTGCTCAGGGTGGGATGCATGTTCACTGAATTTACTTGAGGATCCTCTATAAGTAGGAAAGATTTAGGGTGTTTTGCATTTATGTTTAGAGACCACTTGTTCTTAAGTATCTTTGTATTCATTCTATCTTTTGATATTCTTGCCTAATGGATAAGACAGGAGCTGGTATTCTCCTATCTATGCTTAATGGGAAATGATTGAAATCATTACAATCACACACATAAATCAATACCAGTTATTTTACTTTCATTTACATTTACAGTAGTTCTACCCAGTGATGGAGAGACAATGAATAGTAGGTTGTTATTTAGTACTTTCTCGCTATTATCTATTGTAAGATCCAATATTAAGTAAGAAATAGAGTTATATCTATTGGATTAGGTGTACCCGCCTTGGTTTTGCAAAGCCAGAAGTGAAGAGGGCAGTCTTGTCCCTATAGTTGGTCCAGTTGCTTATAGATTTCTCATATTTAGAATTAACCCCTCCTTAGCATCAGTCATAAGCATACTAGTATCTCATGGAGTGTAAAATCTTTTGAAGAATCAACACATGGTTAGGGCCAGATATTAGAATTCAATTACAACAGTCCTACAACATGTGAGGATTCAAAAACTATCTTCAATCTCCTAACTGCTATCCAAAACCTACTCTCTTACTCCCTTAAAACTACAACCAATGACCACATTATATACAAGAGGTTATCAAACAAGTCAGCCTTCAGATCCACCATTAACAAAAGGGAATGACTAGATCTAGATCTACACACATCCCAATGATAGATACCAACATTAAATCCATGACCATAATTAAATACATAAGTCGGCCTCAATAGAAAAATTAAAACAAACAACTCAGTAAGCGAGGATAACCGACTGCTAGCAAGGATAATCAAGGGCCAAAGAAAAGATAACAGAGCACCAGGGAATTCACCAACCAACTCGGTTAAAGAAGGAAACCGAGCAACTACCAAGCCAACTTGGTCAAAGAAGGAACCGAGCAACACAAAAACTTCAAACTTCTTTTTGGTGATACGGGATTGCCAAGGACTCAAGATGCTCTCGCATCAACACCTCAATTAACTTTAACTATATATTGCATTAACTCGAGCTACCATATTACTTCAAATAAAGTTATTAGTTTGATATTTTGTAAACAACAATTTTATTTTCTAATAATTCATGACACAAGTTTCTTGAAATCCTTGGTGCAACATTGGAATGATATTCATAAAAATAATATTTTTGATGTTAACAACATACAAGTCATATTTACTAATGTTATGGACTTAGCTTCCATACAACATGCCAAAAAGCATCATCACACTAGTTGTTATAAAGATGTCATCTCTAAAAACATCATATATACTACATAAGTGTATTAAAGATTAAAATATAATAATGTATACAAAATAATTGTTTATGATGTATAGTAATTCTAACTTCTTCCCTAATTTCACTATTACATAGATTGAATGAGTTCTATAATATTTACCAAAAACCTAAAATGCAATTACATCGTAGGCATTTCCATTTTGGAAAGCCTTGACCTAATTTTTACGATCAATGGTTGAGAGCCAAGGAGAGGGCATGGATGACCATTGGAAAAATCAGGACTGTTCATTGTTCGTTGGCAGTGAATCCTCTACAAAGACCATCAAAACTCTCTAAGTCATTGATATTTTTATTGGTAGTTGTTTGTCATTTTCTACATGTCATTATTTATATAGATTCACATTTATAAGTATCCCTGATCATCTCCATGCCATGTTTCTAACATTTGAGATCCTTCTAGCCAATCAACTCCTCTGACATGTATTACTAACCCCCCTCGATTTTCTCTCATAAAGTAACTTATCAGAATCTGACACACATCATCACTTGGATTATTTCTGCTAGCCATTGTTTTATTTACATTAGAGAGCACAATAAAATGATTTATGAAGTTCACTTATCTTTTTATTTATTCCCATCCTCATTATTACATGACATATTATGTCTAAAAGGTCACCAGTGATAAAACTATAACAAAAAATCATCAATCACAACTCAATAGTCTAAAGGAGAATTATTTTTCTATCAATCAAATTATGAAATTAATAAATAAAAATGTAGTTATTAATTTATCCATAAAATATAATGTATTAGAATATAATTTGATTTATACTATATACAATATTATATATCAAGTATGTATTATATTAAGAAAATAATTTATTTTGAATAAAATATTATATAAAATAGTAAATATAGTTGTATTGCAACTAATTGTTAATTTTTTAATTAATTTAAATTATAAAATAATTTAATCAAGATATAAAAAAATCTAAAAAATTAATCTTATATAATAATTTTTAAAATATATTTCAAAATAAAATAAGTTTAATATTTAGAAAATAAACAAAGACCCATTTAAAGGCAAAAATTATTTACTATTACTATATTTGTTTGTTTTTATGAGAGTAGACTGAAATAAATTCATGCATATGTAGGTATGTAGGTATGTACGTACGTACGTATGTATGTATGTATGTATGTGTGATATATATAAGTATTACTATATTTGTGTATGTCTTATGCATTGTTTTAAATTAATGGGTACATCGTAGTTATGTACAAGATTATTGAAAAAATATTCTTGATAATCATCAATGAATATTTATATGTTAAAATAATTAATAAAATACAATCTTTTTGGAACAAAAATATACACAATGATCAAATTACTATGTACTATATGAATGAAAAAGAAATAAGAAGAATTGAGGGAAACTCGTAACATTGAATTTTCATTTAATGTTTGCAATTCATTTATAGTATTCATCATTTTGCATGAAATAACAATTGCAATGTTTTCTATGCTTTTATGAATACTATAGTGTTTTGTCATTTTTTTTTCATTTTAAAACATGTAATTAAATTTTATTCATCCTTTTACTTTGTCATGCCATTGTCAGTGAGTTTAAAGCTTGAGTGGTCTACATGTCTTTCAAAGATATTGTATTCATTCAATATTTTGGTGAATATAATAGTTGAAAATCATTCTACACAAAGACACTCAAATTAATGAAGATCTTTGCAAACTTGGAGCACTCAATTTAGGCTTTGATACCAAGTTGAAAAATAAGGCACATAGGAGAAACCCAAAAAATGAGCTCTGTTATTGTAATACCAATTCATCTAATTTATAGAGAAATACATAATAAATTCTATATATAATGTGGATGAGAGTTAGTAGCATATTTATGATAGGCAAGTTTAATGGACAGTGGAAGATGGTTGGTTCATTTTCAATGGTTGCATATCGAACATCTGTGGAAATTCTCCATAGTCTATGCTAACAATCTGTTCTTGAGAATTAATTTATTTTTCAGAAATCCCCCCATAAATTAATCATCAAATTATTTTTAGATATCCACCCATAATCTAAAAAATGTGGGCCCAAACTTCAACCTTCTTAGGTACCCATTTACAATCACTTATCAAATTCCGCATAGTACTTCCCCTTGTCATAATCACTTTGAGTTTTCATGGCTTACCACTAATGGACACAAATTTGAAGCAATTTCTTGAGTCACCACAAACTCTTCACTCAAGTGATTTTGGCTCACAAAAAACCTCGCGCTCAAATAGTTTCAAGATTACCATGAACTCTCAACAAGTGGTTTTGGATTACCACAAACCAAGAACACACATGGTTCTAATGACCACAAATCATCATCATGGGGAAATCATCACCATTTTGGGCTTTTCCCCTTCTGTATATGCATCAAAATTGATTATTGAGTCCATATAAAAAATATATCCATCTACTGAAATACATGGGTACCCAACTGTTGTAGTCGCCAGTTGTATAGGAATTCTTTTTAGATACATGGTTCATCAATATGTTAAACCAAAAAACTCTAGGGTGTCAGGTACAACCAATAATGCACCCCTTGAAAAAAATTAGGTACAAAACATAATTTAGTTTTGCATTTTAACAAGTTGACTCGCACGACCAAACACTTGTCCAAAATACATAGCCCATTAACAACTATTCACTAATTCAATTCTTCATATATTATTGTGACAGATCCTCTTTTCAATAGCCTCCCAAAAGATATGAACAATTTAACAAGATCAAAACATCAATCTCTTGAGGGATATCATTTTAATGATCACTTTTTCAATGACATAGCCTTCATATTTAGACAAAAATTCTCTCACCTACATTCCAAACACTTCCACTTGATGTACAATCACAAAAAAGTTTTTTGACTAATAGATCCATAACTCTAAGTACTCACTTGATTCATTCATACACCAAAACCATTTGCATGACCTAACCCACAAACCAAAATAAACTTACACACTATATTTTTCTATGTCTTGTTATAAATGTTGGTGTGTATTCTATAGTTTCCTTGTAGCAATATTTTTAGCACCGTCAATTTATCTTATAGTAATGAATTAACAATAATTCACATCTCCCCAGCAACTTGCTTCAACACACCCTATAATTTGGGCAACACTCCATCTTATACTGAGGTGCTCCTACCAATAGAGCCATTGTGGCAACTAAAATGAAAGTCAAGTATATCATTAACTAGGTCATCACTGCAATCACACTACAAAAGTATAAACAAGAATAGTAAAGCCTGCCCGAAATTAACTCATATATAACATATAGGTGTATACACATGCCAGTGCTTGAATTATATGCATTTATTTGATAAGAGAGAACACAAATGAGAGTTGTTGGCATGTGGGCCATTGCTACCCACTACTTTCGGTTTTTGTTTACTTGAATTTGAAATTTCATATGTGGGACCCACATGATGTGAATTTGCATAAATGTCAAGGTTCAATTTTCCATTTTTCTAAAGCTTTATTGAATTTTAGATTAATTAGGTTTGTTTCTATAAGCCTTTTTGAAGAAAGAGGTAAAATTAAATTTAAAGCTACAATTCACGTTTGAATCAACGAAAAAAAGTTTAGAACACAAATAGAGGCAGTTCTATCAACTTCTCCATATATCCTCCATGAACACATGTGCTACTAAAGTAGCAATATGATGTAGCCCCCATGTTGTAGCTCCATAGCTATTCTATGTCCGTGATTGGCATAATTAATGTGTGGGTTATTCATCCCAATTGGGATCTCTTGTCAACGGGAGTACGTCTTGTTAATCAATGAGCTATATCCATTCAAGGCTCTTCAATCTCATCCGCCAGATAGATATAGGGGGCCTACCCCTGCTTGTAGAGAGCCTTCTTGGTTGGCTCTACTATAGAATAGAATATTGTCGACCTAGTGAAGAGACTGAAGGCCTATTATCTACCCATAGTCTAATGGTAAAGAAAGAAAGAAAAGTCTTTTTATAGTCTATGACACTAGCCATATGTTTTTTTTGTCTACATATGGTGACAGTGATATGGGACTACCTCATACTCCTTGTGGGAGACACCTAGTTATGCTACAAATGAGGTGTACATACCCTACCCCCTTGTGGGATTTGAACTTGTGACCTCTCTTTCAAGAGTACAAGTTCTCCACCACTAGGCTAACTCAGGTAGTACCTCGATAGTTTGGATGGGCTTCAATTGAGTTCCCATCTTGATCTAGTACTTTTACGCTCATTAGATATCTATGCTCGCTTAGGAATATATCATTGTCACATTGGAAAATGTTCAAAACTATTAGTTGTCCCTATTCTCTACTTGTCTTGATCATGATCAAAATCAACTATAGATCTAATCTCTATGGTTTCAGGTGCCTCATATAGTAGCCAACTACTTCTAAAAATATTATTATTTAGGTTCATCAGGTCTCAACTACCCTCTATTTCACCATTCATTGGTTCAGAAGTCATCATTTAACAAATAAATAAATGAATATTGATGAGTATTCGAGCTTAAGTTGAGAAAAGGCTTGATTCCAACATTTGATATATTTCCATCTCCAGGAAACAAACAATTTTAGGGGAGCTTTTAGAAATAGTGACCCATCAAAGCCACCTTAGATAATGGAATGGTTTCAAAGTAGCCAACTGCAAAAGCCAAAGAAACTATAGGCCTCAAGAGTTATGGCCCCACTATCTATAGTGCATGGTGGGGCCTCCCTCAAGTATTGTTAATTCACCTTTTTGATCCACCAAAATATCAGCTAGATCTTGACTCGTTCGAACTGGCACTGTGTACTAAGCAAGAAGAGAATCATAAGAGTCCAACCAAATTCTAGCTATGGAATTGGGCATTCTCACTTTGGAAGCCCATTTCACCCATTTTCTCATTCTCGCTCCCTTGAAATGTTGAGTCTGGTGTAAGTGGTTGTGGCGATTCTACGTTGGCAAGGATTTACTACTTTTAACCATATCTCTTACAAATCATGTTTTTCATAACATAAAGAAACCAATTTAATATACAAGTCGTATATATTTATGATATCAATTACTTTAATATGAAAATCACTCTTTATAGGTATAATCATTTCCTTCCTTAATCATAGTATGTTATCAATTGTCTTAATTGATGTGAATCCCTTTCAAAGTTTTTTTCCATGCTTAATGTTTATTGACAAAGTAATGCAAACACAAATATGTATAATCAAATCAATAGCAACATCATCAATGATGATCATAATCAACTAAGGCATCATATCAAGTGTATTGTCAAATTCATAGATCGACATCCAAACTAATGACCATAAAATCAATTATGGAAGAAGGTTAATGATAGAAATCATGACTATTGACTTGACGCTAAGATTCAAACACAAGATGTGGCTTGTGAAGATAAAATTGGCCAAACTCACAGTAAAGTGAAGTGTAGTTACAAGATGAGCATCAATTTAGAACACGAGGGGAGATGTGGCATTGCCAACAAATTAAAAACTCATACACGAATAAGATGAGGCATTAAAAATTTTATCCGCAACCATGGTATATAGATAAAGAATTTATTAACTTCCTTGAAACTCCCTTATGTGTCAACTTACGCTAATAAAGTAATATCAGTAGTTTCATATGCCATATCCATTTCTTATCTTAGATAATGGGTTTTTGAAATTCTTGTTTATAGATAGAAAGAGAGATATATAGAAGGAGAGATGGGAGATAATGGGATAGAGATTGAGAGAGAAATAAAAGGATATGGGAAGAGAAGGAGAGGGAGAGAGGAGAGATAATGAGATAGAGATGGAGAGATATAGAGATAAAGAGATGACAAGATAGAGATAGAGATAGATATAGAGATAGAGATGTGGGGATAAATATGGAAATGTAGAGATTTAAAGGTATAGGAAGGGAGTGATGGATAGAGATGGATGGCTATAGAGATGGATATGTGTCTAGCTATGGTGGGGGGAGAGGAAGATAGAGATAGAGATAAATATAGAGTGAGAAGATGGGAGAAAAATAGATCGAGAGATAGAGATAGATTGAGAGGTAAAGATAGTTAAGAGATTTAGGGAGATACAGAGAGATACATAGAGAGGGAGAGATAGATTGATGAAAATAATTTAATCAAGGTATCAAAAAATCTAAGAAATTAATCTTATATAATAATTTTTAAAATATATTTCAAAATAAAATAAGTTTGATATTTAGAAAATAAACAAAGACCCAGTTAAAAGGCAAAAATTATTTACTATTACTAATATTTGTTTGTTTTTATGAGAGCAGACTAAAATAAATTCATACATACGTACATATGTAGGTATGTACATATGTACATATGTATGTATGTATGTATGTATGTATGTGTGTTGTATATATGTATGTGAGCTATATATAAGTATTACTATATGTGTGTATGTCTTATGCATAGTTTTAAATTAATAGAATGCATAATTGATTTGTACCTGTGATTTTCTAATAGGTCTTCCAAACATCTTCGGCATACCCATTGCACACCTATGTGCGATTGCTAGTATACTTCCATTTTGAATCTTTATGGGTATGGTGGGTTGGTTAAAACATAGGATTATTTCTTTGCTGCCAAGTTTCAAATCTCTATTGAATATTGACCTCCATTTGGCTCTTGAAGTTACAATCTCTATTCCCTTGGTAGGCCATTGAACTCACAAGTTTGAACTATTTTATATTATCACAACTTTGCAAAGATAATATTTTTATTAAAATATTTAATAATTTAAAACATAGTGATCTATTTAATTAATAAGAAGGTAATTTTTTGTATCCTTTCAAATTCACAATTTAAAATATTAGAAACTGGGAGTTATAGCTAGAGTTTTGTTTCAAAGCTAAAAGAAAAATAAATAAATAAAACTTATGTCAAATATTTAAAAATATTAAATCTAATCATGATTTTAAACATAAGACTTTACCATCACTTTTCTTTTTTGTAGAATATTTAGACTACTGCAAAAAATTACAATGACAAAAACAAGGAGTGAACTAGTCACACAAGGAGTGAACTAGTCGTAATATACATAGTATAGACATTTATAAAACAATATAGACATTTATAAAATACATGTATCCAGCGATATCATTACTGATTATCCACCAATGTTCAGAGAACTGATTCTTAGTTTCTTAAGAATACACTATGACCACAAGTTTAAAAAAAAATTATGATAAAATAAGAAATAATTTTATATTTTCTTATAAATATACATGATAAATACAAATTCACTAGCAAACAAATCTTCATAAATATACTCCCTTTTTCTTTGGAAAGTTTTGTTCTATTAGAGCTCTGCTTTACAGTTCAATTACATAACACTTTTCAAAGAGTTTACATTGGCTATGTAATAAATAAATGTTAAAAGCTAATTCATGCAACCTATTTAAGTTTGAATTAATTAAAGACCTTTATGATCCAATATAAAACATGAAAAAGTGGTATTGATTGATTTAAAATCCTTTTTGTTTGACCCAGCCTAAAAAAGACCCAGAATGATCAAACCTTCTTTTTTTCTGATTCAACCTCATGAAAATCCCTGAATTAATTAAACCCCTTTTTATCTGATCCAACCTCATGAAAACACCATGGATCGATCACACAACTTTTTTGCTTCAGGACTACACATTAGAAACTTGTCAGCAAAATGTGGTTCCATAGGGATTCCCCCTGTGGCAGAGGGACCTGCACCTGCGAGGAATGTGCACGCAGATGAATTTGAAATTTGGTTTCCCGCCTTACCTCTATTGCTCCTGCTCACTCCTCATGATAATTTTTGGTTAGCATGTTTGTCTTCCTTTAAAGAATCCTTAAAACTAACTTATTATGCCCAAATTGAAAGACAAAAGAGAACCAGTATTTGAGTCACTTGTAATGGAAATTGCAAGTGCTCTCTAAATTTTGATATGAAGGTAGAGCTCCCTTCATTGGATAAAATTTGTGTTTTATGGATATTCTTTTAATCGGAAAGCAATAAAGACAACTAGCATTTGCTCATAGCCATGACACAAATGTGAATAACAAATTTATAAACAAGAGGATATTAGAGCATAAGACACAAAGTTCCTTTTCCAAGTACCCACAACAAAGAGGGAAAATATTGAATAATTTTCTTTCTGAAGTATGAATGACTGAGAAATCAAAGTTTCTACTACAAACAAAAGCATAACTAAAATGAGCAAGGAAGCATTATAAGAATAACTGGAATGACTCAAAGGCCAAATTACAGTCAAAAGAAATACACACAAACACAAAGATGTGAAATATATTCCTTCCTTTTTCAGAATGCAAATAGAATGACTCAAAGATCATCTTTATTCATATACCATGATTATGCCCAAAAACATAAAATACATTCCTCTTTTCCCCTGTTTACCAGAATAGGGAAGAAAAAGAATCCCTTCTTTGTCTTTATGGTATATTTTATGAATAACCTCCTTGACCCCCTTTCAGTTACTCCATAACCAATTCTTGAAAAAGATAATCAAGACTTCCCATTTCCTCCTTTTTTGTGGGTTAATTATTTCTTGTAACTATTTGGAATCAATCATTTACACTTCCTTTGCAGCTTTTATAAAAGACATGTGTCGAGTATGATGCCAAAAATGTGTGCTTTGAGTATGATTACTTTTTGTGTGACTCTAAAGTGTGGATTATGTCTTGCCAATGAAATTCTTGGTCATTTTATCTACATAATAGGTATTTGGTAAGAAAGACAAACATTGTGCTGGCAACAATTTAAAGAGTCCTCCTCTTGATCATCTATGAACTGGAGAACCAAAATTTAAAGATATCATATATAGTTTATCTTATGAAATTCCAACTCTCAATGATGCAGTCTTTGAAAAGAAACATTTATCTCAAACCATGCCCTGTTTCCTTAGATTCATTTCCTTTTTCCTTATTTCCCCAATGGCATTAGTTTTTTGATAAAGCAACACCTCCTTGTTCATTAATCACCGCATTAGAGGATGCCCGCTCTGTAGGGTTTAACTTGTGGTAGTGTTTAAATCATTTGAATTGGAAACACATGGATTGTGAGATTCACAAAGACTTGTTGGGAAGACTCTTATTCGCTAGCTCATTAGAAATTGGCTGGTGAAGTATAAGTTTAATGTCACATTTTACAAGACAATGTACCATGTTTCTAAGCCACTCCAATGTTAGCTCTAATTTCTTGTTGCGTCCCTCATGAATGTCTGGATAGATCCTGAACCGATCACCTAACATTTCATGTACATGGGCTCGAATCATATGCTAGGGAACTAGATATGTTTCACAAAGATTAAAATATTCCAAGAGAAAAGATCTTCAAATTCCTCTATCTTTATCACATCGACCTCTTGTCTTGAATGCATACCCTCTTGCCTTATTTTAAAAAGAAGGATCCATAGATATTGATGGACCAATTTCTATTGAGCATGATTGTTGGCATACAACATCTTCTCTATTAGTAAAGCAATCTGAATAACATTTATCTGTTACATCATCTAATGCCTTTTATGAGCATTAATTAGTGCCCTGAAGCTAGAATTTAGTGAGAGTTCATTATATGTCCAAGAACTCATGATATAACCTTCATTCATAACTAGTATCAAGTCAACTTAATAGTCATATCCATTAAAGAACCTCTAATGCATTCCTTGAATAGATGGCTTCTTGTATGGGCATCTAAAGCACTAAAAGTATTATCGAGAAGGTAAATATCTACACCTTGATAATAAGCTCTAGCCACTTGGATTTGTTGCTTTTGTCCACCACTTAGATTGATTTCTCTTTCACCAATTTTATTCTTATCACCATTTTCTATCTGAGATAAATCATTATCAAGTGCACATACCTTGAGAGTGTTCTTATATCTTCCATTGTCCATATCCTTTTCCAAATAAGATAGTATCTTGAATTGTAGAATTTTGTATCCAAGATACACTTCCACTCATCTTCACAACTTCAGTGACTTTCTCCATCTCTCCAAGTATGTGTGAATGAAATGTAGATTTTCTTTAGATAACCTTCCCTACAATCGCTATTAACGATGAAGGTGTAGCATCTAAATTCATATTCTTGAGAATTGGCATTTTATCTTCAAGAGACCATTTGAATGACCCATCTATAATTGATAAAGCATATTTGGCTCCCTTTATTGTCATTTTTGTTGGGAGATGTATGAACTTATTTAAGTTTGAGAGTTCAAGGAGAATCTTGACTTGCCAACTACATGGGGAACTTTCAAAATTAGTCGAGTCGATGATCGAGCTCCACAACTTTAGCAAAATGCCGCTCTTATACCAGTCCTGAAACACATTTCAAAGCATCCCACTGTGATTAATACTTTCTCTTTACCATTGCTCTACCTCTTCCAACAATTTCTTTTTGAGATTCACTTTAGCTTCTTCATGCCCTTTTTTCCATGTGCCTTATAGGGTGTTCTTTGTCTATCACTCAGCCTTCATATTCTCATGTGTGATGAACCACATATTTGAACAAACAAGAGGTACAACAATTCAAGTTTAATGCCCAACAACTTTTAATGCCCAACAACTTACTTCATATTTCTCAAATTTACATTCAACAAAGATTCAAGACTCAATTGAGAAATAGGAGGTATATATACGGAATGAACCTTGAACTGATGAACTTTCAAACTTTGATTGTGAGGTTTAATTAGAAGGTTCGAAACACCATATATGCATGATAAGCTTGACCCTAGATGGATATGAATTAAATATTTTTGATTTGCAAGAAAGGACTAAAAATAAAAAATTTGGGGTAACAATAGGCTCTAAATGGGGACTAGGACTGAACGGGACGAAGAGAATCTAGAACCTCTATGGGAAAGACCAGGAACTAGCTCCATTGGGTATAGAGTCAAAGAAAAATAGAGCACGGGGAGCTTCTTGCAAAAGGGTGGAGGGGAACAAGGCCAAAACTGAAAACTAACAAGCCAAAATTAAATAAGAAGAAAAAGAGGCTAAACTAACCACAACCAAAATTTTCCTAAATATGTACATGGTCATAAGACCCTACCTCAAAGCTTGCTTCAAATTGGTCATGCAAACCCATTAACTGGCTGGGAAAAATATGTGCCTTTTCAAAACAATGTACAATGGAAAAAATATATAATTGAGAATTACAGCCACACCTTGCAACTGCTTCACCACTAAAACTCAAATTAATGATGTGCAAAAATAACCTATACATGTGCTCATCTCCAAAAAGCCACTTTTCATCATAAATTTCTTAATTTTCTCAAGCCCCTTGTATAGTACTATCCAAGCATTTTCCTATTTTTTATTGCGAATAGTAACATTCAGAAATTTCTAAAGGGGTGGCTGCATTATTCTTAGCATTTCTCCCATTGAAGCCATTACTTCTAAAAGAATTCTCAACATCCATATCAAGATTGAAATATATGATAACTTCATCAAGCATAGGATCTTCATTAACCAAGGGAGATTCATCTTTCTTTATTGAAATTAAATCTAAGAACTCTCTATCCAAAACCAAAGCATGAAATGAATCAAATCTAAGAACTCTCTATCCAAAACTAAAGTATGAAATGAATCGATACTTGAACTTACTATAGAAAGCCCCCTCCTTCAATAGATGACAAAAACTGAGATATAATTTCCTTTTCATAAGAGGAAGTGTCTTTTGCAATCTTCAACAATTTTTGATGTTGCAATATTTCATCAGCTTGATTGTCTTTTTGCTCTATACTTCAAAATTTTCTTTTTCTTTCAGATTTTTAGAATTTAAAAAATCATTAATAGGGCATGATTGTCCTATTTCCAACACAAGTCCCTTTAGACGAATAGCTTTCAAATAGCATCATTTCATTTTCAAAATGAAATGGCTCGAAAATAGATTTATTACAAACTACTAAATGCACCACAATTAACTTTAACTACATATTGCATTAACTCGAGCTACCATATTTCGTCAAATAAAGTTATTAGTTTGATATTTAGTAAAGAACAATTTCATTTAATTTTGAGTACTCCTGCATGATGTCTCTTGCCATGTCTCCTATAGTGTCTAGGGTTCTTGGTGCCACCTCTACCCCTGTTGATGGTGCTCCTTCCAGCGGTCGTCGAGAGCTCCTGCCCTCCAGCGGTTCATTTTCCGTTGGTAAGGGGGTTGTGCACACTGTGTCTGTGTCTTTTGCCACTACTTCTCTTGCTTTCTCTGTTGTTTCAGGTGCCTCAGCTGGGTGTGTGGATGCAACCTCTTTGTTAGATTCAGGGGTTTCGACCTCTGCTACTATGAATTAGGGTGGGGTTAAGGGCCCTCGTGTGGTGTTTGTTGAGCCCTCCTTTGCTTCTAGGGATGTTGCTTTGATGAAGCTAGGGGTTGATCATGGACCTATTTTTGTCTCTAATCCTATCTCTTTGGTGGTTGATCTAGATGTGGAGGAGGAAATAGATCACAACATCTCTATTTTTTCTTCCCATGCCTTGATTTGCAGGTTTAGAGGGTTTTGTCCTAGTCTCCTGAAGCTTCATGAATGGATCTCTAGTCACTGGGAGCCTATCATTGTGGATATGGTGCACATCTTTCCCTTGGCTAAGGGGTATTTTATTGCAAAATTTGAAGATGTCTCGGACAGGATAATTTGTTGTGTGATAATTTTTTCAGCTAGGAGGAATGTTTTATGCTCATGGTTAAGTCTTGGCATATCAATTTTAACCCTATTACAGACTCTTTCATCAGGTTTCATATTTGGCTCTGTGAGCAAGGCTTTTGAGGATCTTGTATTTGTTCTGAAAGGCTTAAATCAGGCAAACGTTAAGTTCTAATCTAACATGAAATCAATCCAAAACAATAACTTTCTAAGCTAAGCCACTTCAGATAGAGCTTAAACAGGTGCACCCAAGCACTGTTTGATTTGCTCATATAAAAAGAATGTGGGTATGCTCTCAAAGCACCTAGAGCATGTTCCTAATGAAGATTTGGAGGATTAAGTTTCATGAAAACCCCATATAAGGCACAATATTGGGTAGAACACCCAAAATTGCCCCTAAGGCTTTAAGAACTTAAGATTTATGCAACTAGTATGATTAAGTAGATTTTAGAACCCAAAATAGATGTGAGAATTATGCATAAACAAGAATTAAACTAAGTTAATCCATTAGTTCTATGCTAAGATGTGAGCTAAAAATGCTTGAAAATGATTAAAACTAACAATTAGTATGAAAGCTAAATGATTTAGAGCTATTCTAGCATTATGACATTGCTTGAAATAAAAGGTGAATGAGTGTTTTGCTCTTAGAAATGAGGAGTATTTATAGGCTTTGAGAAGGAGGAATGAGTGGCCAAGATCAAAATCCTTAAGAGAGGCCAAGATTCATTCAAAGGAGAGCACATGGATTGTGCTAGTTTAGGGCCACCTCCTTGTGACAAGTGTCACAAGGGCATTGGGTTGAAAGATGGGAGGGATGTGCACAATTTGGGAAATGTGCCTAAGGTCAAAGGGTGTAAGAAAGGGGTGAGGGGCTTCTTAAATGCATCATAAATGCATGTAAGAGGAATAAGGAGGCTTTAAATGAATTTAATGCATGTAAGAGAAGTTTCTAGAAGTTTGTTGACTTTGGGTTAAGCTTAAGAGGTGGCTAACCTTGGTTAGGGAATGTGACAAGGTTAGGGGGGGAATTAGGATTAGGATTAGGATTAGGATTAGGACTTTCTAGAAGAGTCTAGAATTTCCTTAGGATGAACATGGATTTTAAGAAATAGATAAAGATTTATTTATTTCCATGGTTTAGGTTTGAGAATATTTATTAAAATAAATTTAATAAACATGAGGATTAAATATTTAATCTTAATTAAATATTTTGAGTTAGGATTAGGGTTAGGAAATGATGGGATTAGCCTTTAATCAAAATTAAAGAAGGATTAGAAGATTCTAGAAGAGGTTAGTGGTCTTAAGGAAATTGGCCAAGTTTTGGGCAAAAAATAAATTAATTAATTATTTTCAAATTTTTGGTCAATTTATTAATTAAATAATTAATAAATAAGGAGATAATGTTTAAATAAGATTTAAATATTTTTGGGAGGGATTCCTTAATTAAATATTTTTAATTAAGATAAAGGGATTTAATGACATAAAAATAAATAAATTAATTAAATAATTAATTAATTAACAAATGATGATGTCATCAGGGGTTTTTCAGAAAATAAAAATACTTTATTTTCTAAAGAATTTTTAGGTGTCTACATTTTGCCCCTCTTTGATGCGATGCCGCAAGTGGCATGGCATCAAAGACAAGAAAATAAGATGCCCAAGGCTAGAATTTAGAGGAATAAGGGGTTGTGCCCCCTCAAGAAAATAATGCAATGAGTAAACGTTGTGGAATTTTCTCGAAAAGAAACAGAGAAGGAAGGACTGAGGAAGCAAGGGAGATAAATAACCAAGCTTCCAAGAGCAAAGATGGGTGAATGCAAGATGAGATGGAAGGTAAAATACAGGATGCAGCTACATGAGAGATGCAAGATGCAAGATTAATCTATATGATGCAAGATGCAGGGGATTTAGGGAGCTCCATGCTTTGGATATTTTGAGAGCACAACCTAGTTTGATATAGCAATGCTAGAGACCTACCAAGGATACTGGGATTATGAGGCCTTGTCACTAGTGTTGCAGAGGACTAACGCTAAAAAGAAATGCAGGGTTGCCCCAGCATCACACATGAAACTTGAAGGAGGCATGGGGGAAACAATGCTGAAGAAACCACAAACACACCACTGACTCATAGGCAGAAGCAAAAAAGCAAAAGACCTTGCCCTAGATTATCCTCATTCGCAGTGCACCATGATATAAAGGATCATGGCAACTTTGAGTAGAGAACAACGAGAAGCTGTAAAAGATTAACAAGACCCAAAAGACAAAAATCCAAGGTCAAAATGATAACTCCAAAAGAAAACCTTTGCCAAGGAGAGAGATTTGATTTGATTGATGGTGGGAAGATTGGTTTGAATGTGTGGAAGGATACATCGACATGGACCTAGTGTGCTTGGTGGAAGATTGGGTCGGATAGGAAGGATACAACTGAGGGGACCCGTGATTAGGCTTAGGTTAGAAAAAATAAAAGCATACATCTATGTGGACCCTATGCTGATGGGGAGAATGTTATGTTTCTGATTGGCAAATGATGTGGTTCAAAGATAGTCACGATGATCCAGGATAGTCAACAATTGATATTGCTAAAGTACAAGGCTGGGTAGGACAAGATTTCTGATCAAATGTTGCTGCAGGACTGACAAGGATATGTACAACAAGACACAAGGATATTTACAATGGCTATGTATAGAAGCTGAGGATTGAGGATAGGAAGAACCTGGGGGTGAAGCTAAAACCCCAAAGATATGCAAGATGATGCCCCAGTTGGGCTGGAAGGCCAAGATGGACTGGTGACGATGTGTCCTGAAATGACATAGACTTGGGAAGGACATATCCCAATGATGATGATCAGATTGAGATCAAGGCTTGCTACAAGACTAAGGATGTGATTTGATCGGTTGGCTTGATCTTGGATGTTGGATAGCTAGAGGATGTGGAGAGAATTGGAAGATGGATGCTGGAGGAACTGCTGAGGGATCTGGATAGAGGAATGTTTGGGGAGATTGGATGGTGGATTTGCTTAAGGATTTGGGAGATGGAAAATTTTGGATGAAAGATAGTCTCCAAGGAATATGTTACCAAGGAATAAGATGCCCCCTGCTTAGGATAGTTCATTCATTCAGAGGCAGTAGGATGGGGTATGATTGGATATAAGATATGCCGACAAGAGGATGAGGAAGGTAGTTGGAAGCTAGGATGAATGGATTGGATAGAGGATATGTAGTTGAAAAGTGTGATGGATGCCAAGAAGGTGCCCAAAAGCATGTATACCTAGTAGTCTTTGTTTTGTCATCAAGATCCAAAGGAGGATGAAGAAGGTGAGAGACAAATGGGATGGAGGAGATGTTGGATAAGAGGTGATAGAAGGGAATGGCCCCCAACTACAGAAAGGAATTAGGGGGAAGGCCTACGCATGATGCCTGTTTGCCAGGTTTTCACCATGGTACTTGTCCAAGGTGCTTGAATTGCCAAGTTTTCACCATAGGACAAATGTTTTTCTCTTTTCTTTTTTGATACTTTTCTTTTTGATATTTTCCAATTTTTTATGGATTTTTCTGATTTTCTACTGACTTTGTGTTGATCTTTCATTGATATACTGATGTGTTGATGTCTTTCTTCACTGATCTTCTGATTTGCTCAGATGTTGGTACAACTTTATTAGGATGGAGGAATTATGCAGAGGCATGGATTGGATGGGGTAGATGGGATATATGGTGGTAGAAAGTGTTTGGATGGAAAGATGGAAAGTGATCATGATAGGGGGATGTTGTTAGGATCAACATTGGCACATGTTGCGAGGAAGATGGATGAAGTGGATAGGATGTGGAAGATAGAGGTGGATGTGATGGAGGATTTATGCTAGGAGATTTAGGATCTTTGGGACCCAAAATAGATTGAGGAGATGGAGAAGAAGACTGAGTAGCTAGGGGATTAGCAACTTCTGATGCCATTGTGGATGTTTCTTTTAGATGCATTACATCTTTTTGCTTTGGAATCCACATCATCTTTGTTTTAGCTTTGGTGGGCCTTTGTAGCCATTAGTATGCATCAAATTTTGCTTTTGCTTTGCTGGGCCTTAGTGGCCATGTAGTAGATTTTTCTTGTGCTTTGCTGGGCCTTTGTGGCCATTGGGATGCATTGCATTGCTTGATTGGATTTTTCTTTGGTTGACCATGTCATTTAGACTGGACATGGCAATCTTTGGATTTTTGTGGATATTTCCCTTTATTCATATTGGATATGGCATCCAAATTGTGGGGAGCATAGGAGTGAATATGAGGAGATGTGCGGGATGGAGGAAATGTGGATGGAGAGATGGAAGGAGATTGGTAGATAGGATATGTGGGCATGTGCCTTTGTTGATCCCGACTAGGGATGCTTGGATTTTGGATGAAAGACTGAGTAGGATAAGATAGGGGATGATATTTCGGGATGTAAGGTCCCAAAACGGATTTAGCATGTGAAGGATATGTGCTAGTAGATTTTGGGATGTAGGGACCCAAAATGGATTTGGAGGATGAAGGAGGAATGTGATAGGTTGTCCTGGGCTATAATGATGGAGGAGGAGGAATAACATTGTATGCTTTGGAAGATGTGATGGTGGGTTTGGAAGGATGCTTGAATTTAGCTTTAGTTGTACCAACATTTTTGGAGGAAGTGCCTTCGCCTGGTGTGTGACCAATTCCACATGATTTTGGATGTTTCTTGTCTTGAATGGGCTCGAGATTTCCTTGTTCACGAGATCCTAGGCCTTTGCCTTGATAATTCCATTTCTTGAGCATTTTATCCAAACAAGGATATTTCTGACTTGAGGAATATGATAAACATCTAGTTTTTGGTTCCCTAATGGAAGATATGAAACTAATTTCTTCTGCTTCAAGTGGACCGCCTTTGACAAATGTAAGTGGACCAAGAGGATAGAGTGCTGGCAGATAGATAGTTTGGATCGGAGGATCCTCAAGAGGAGAGGATGGGATGATGGGATCTTGACTAGGATTGGGAGATAGTAACAGATCTTGAGATGGAGGAATAGGGATTGTAGAATCTTGGATTGGAAGAATTGGTATTGTAGGATTTTGGATTGGGGGTGATGGAAGCAATAGAACATGTGATGGGGGAAGTGAAGGGATTGGATCTTGATTTTCTTCTGTGAATATTTCAACATGATTTTGGAAAAGATCTTGACATGGTAGGATTTGTGTGGATAGAATGCTAGGGGATGCAGGGATGGACTCTTCAGATGGGGTGGATGGAAGGATGGGAGATTCTGTGGCTGTGATGTTCGGAAGAAGGAAGGACCCTTCAGATGGTATGGATGAAAGGATGGAAGATTCTATAGCTGTGATGGTAGGAAGAAGGGTGAACTCATGGGGCTCACTGGATGTGCTTTGGATAATGCTAGGAGGAGGTGATGTTAGTGGGGATTGGATGAAAACTTCAGATGGAAGGGACTCAATGATGCTAGGAGATGGAAGAGGATTAATGTACAGAAGATAGATGATAGATGGGAGCGATGGATGGACCTCATCAATGATGGCTTCACATGAAATTTTGAGATGGCTTGGCTCTTCAAATCTAGGAGTGGGATTTGTTGTTGGCTTCCTTGTAAAACTCCTTGGAGACTTTTGTGGTGAAAAAGGATTAGAAGATGGAGGAGATGGATAGCTAGGATAGTCCTCACACGATGATGGGGTGGAAGATGTTGAACTTGTTTGAGGGGATGATGGTGCTGAAGAAGTAGGGATGATGGATCGAGGTACAGGATATGAAGTGGTTTGAAGGATGCGCTCTGCTTGTGGAAGGGGATTTGCAAAAACATGGGTTTGAATGGAGGATGGTGGATTGGGGAAAAGGATTGGAACACTTGGTTTTTGGTTTTGAGAATGATTTGGAGGATGAGTGGATGGATTCTTTAGATAAGGGAAGTAGCGTGAAGTGTTTCTATGGGATGATGGTGATTGGGATATGACCATAGCAGGAGATGGAAGTATGAAGGATGCATATGGAGGATGTGTAGCTTTAAAATAGTGATAAGTTGTGGATGGATAAGATAATGGATTTGCCTTGCTGAGGACATGAAAGGGAGTGCTAGTGGATAAGCATGAAGGCATGATAGGATATTTTGGAGGAATGATTGGATGCTGGGGAATGTTTGGAGAAAACTTGCTAAGATTTTCAAAATATGCATCGTGATCTACAAGGCTTTCATCATCTTTGGGATAGGATGGATTGAGGGGAGAGACATAATAACCAAACTCATCATAATAGTTTTGTGACATGCTAACTTGTAGATGAGTTGGATAGGAATGAAGGATGAAGATGGATTGGAAGACTAAGACTCAGATTGGAATGACTAACAGGATTAGACTAGGATTGGATTTGACTCAAGTTTGGAAGAAGAATGACTCTAGAGGAAGATAGACAAGGGGATGGGGGATGACCAAGATGACTCTGCTAACCTAAGATAGGAGGAAAGGATGACAAGATTGGATTGAATATGACTAGAAGACCATGATTTGAGATTCTGAAAGCTTTGGACATTTTCTAGATTTTGGGAGGATTTGGACTGACATGGCTGTTTTGAGTATCATGAACCAAGTTGTAGATCAATTTGATGTTTTTCCAATGGAAAAGGATAGATTTCAACAAAGATTCTTGGAGAAGCAATCTCCACAAGGGACAAAGCAACCTTGTGGGATACAAACAAGATAACTGACTCTGATAAAGCTTTGAAAAGTGTATGCTCCAACAATGTTTTCACGAAGTTTTTTGACTGTCAAGCACTTCAAGTAGATCTACCTAAGGAAGGTGAGTATCAAAATCACTTGCCCACAGCTTGGTACCCCCTAAAAGGGAATACAAATGGTGAGTAATCTTGAGGTGATCTGGTAAACCCCTTGGATCGGTCCTTGCACAAGGATTTTGATACTTTCAGATGTAGATAGGGTAGCCTCTATTTTATCAAGTTTTTAATAGTTCCATGGAGTCTCCATACCCGGTTATGCTGACCGCCTATGACTCACTTAAGAGCCTAGCCAACAATGCTTGGGGAGGAATATTTACCATCCCCAAACATTTGCATTTGGCACAAAACACCCATGGATTAGGAGATATAAGTGAGTACTTTTTGCCTTCACTTTATTTATATACTGGCCGGGGGGGATAGCAGTTTGAGGTCATTCTCCGAGGAGGAAGCACTTTTCTCCCTGGACAGGCCTTGCTAAAAGTAGGACAAGTGAACTTGTCCGAGTCCAAATGTTCTACGTTGCTTACTTTAACAAGGTTTTTGCAAGAATTGAAAAACTCCTAAATGCACATCAAGCAAGTTTGTTCCTTTTCCCAAATTGATTAAGTGTGTTTGAATTTTTAAATTGAAGACACAAGTGTTTAAGGTTTGTTTTGTTCTTTCTCCAAAAGGTAAACAATTTGAGCGATTGCAAGTTCTTTCTTTGATCATTCAAGATTGAGATTTTGCGTGTTGATTTAAGAACTTTGAAGTGCTTTGTTTTGATCCTTTATGGCATTCAAGATTGAATTATCATGTTGATTTAGAACTTTGAAGTGTTTTGTTTTTTCCTTAAGGCATTCAAGATTGAATTTGCACTTGCTTGAACTGAAAAGGAAGGAATAGAGATTTTTTTCTTTTAATGCATTCAAGAGTGCATTTGATTTTCAAAATGACAATGACTCTTAGGACTTAGCTTCATTCCTTTAGTTTCATTCAAGATTTGTTTTGACCTTTGCTTTGATTTTTTTTAGGTCCAAAAGACAAGTTCCTAATTTAGCTTTGATGCGTAAAATTTGAAAAAGAAGGCATTCAAGATTTTTGCAAAATGAAGTTAGTTTTTCAATAAAAACAAAGTTTTTTAGGGTTGATTTTAGGAACTTTTGCATGCACTTTTAGGATTGATTTTGAATGTTTTTAGAAATGAGATGCAAATTTGAGGTTCTCTCTTTTTTTTTTTTAAGTACCCAAAACTTGAAATATTCCTAATTTTTTGCATGAATGCATCTAAAACCTTGATGTTGCAAGGATGCAAATGTTTTGATTGATTTTTCTTGTTTGTTAGAACAAATTTTGCAAATTTTTAGTCCTTAACGCATTCAAGAATGATTTGGGGGTTCATTTTAAGCACTAAAACAAGGTGTGTATGATTTTGCTTCCTTATGGATTGTTTTTTTTTTTAATTTCTGAGAAAAATTGGCCAAGATCCTGCAAGAAGAAGAAGAAGTAGATGAAATAGAAGAAGAATAAAGACAAGAAGAGGAAGAAGAATTCGAAGTGCTCCGTCCACCTATAAGCTTGAAAATTTTGAAAACACTCCAAAACCCATCAGAATGTTTGCAAAGAACCCATGAAGTGGGTCCCATCGGGCATGCCAGAATGTGAGCAAGGCTTTTGAGGATCCTATATCTATTTTGAAAGGCTCAAATCAGTCAAACGTTAAGTTCTAATCTAACATCAAATCAATCCAAAACAATAACTTTCTAAACGAAGCCACTTCAGATAGAGCTTAAATAGGTGCACCCAAGCACTGTTTGATTTGCTCATATAAAAAGAATGTGGGTATGCTCTCAAAGCACCTGGAGCATGTTCCTAATGAAGATTTGGAGGATTAAGTTTCATGAAAACCCCATATAAGGCACAATATTGGGTAGAACACCCAAAATTACCCCTAAGGCTTCAAGAACTCAAGATTTATGCAACTAGTATGATTAAGTAGATTTTAGAACCCAAAATAGATGTGAGAATGATGCATAAACAAGAATTAAACTAAGTTAATCCATTAGTTCTATGCTAAGATGTAAGCTAAAAATACTTGAAAATAATTAAAACTAACAATTAGTATGAAAGCTAAATGATTTAGAGCTATTCTAACATTATGACATTGCTTGAAATAAAAGGTGAATGGGTGTTTTGCTCTTAGAAATGAGGAGTATTTATAGGCTTTGGGAAGGAGGAATGAGTGGCCAGGATCAAAATCTTTAAGAGAGGCCAAGATTCATTCAAAGGGGAGCACATGGATTGTGCTAGTTTAGGGCCACCTCCTTGTGACAAGTGTCACAAGGGCATTGGGTTGAAAGATGGGAGGGATGTGCACAATTTGGGAAATGTGCCTAAGGTCAAAGGGTGTAAGAAAGGGGTGAGGGGTTTCTTAAATGCATCATAAATGCATGTAAGAGGGATAAGGAGGCTTTAAATGCATTTAATGCATGTAAGAGAAGTTTCTAGAAGTTTGTTGAATTTGGGTTAAGCTTAGGAGTTGGCTAACCTTGGTTAGGGAATGTGACAAGGTTAGGGGGGTAATTAAGATTAGGATTAGGATTAAGACTTTCTAGAAGAGTCTAGAATTTCCTTTAGATAAACATGGATTTTAGGAAATAGATAAAGATTTATTTATTTCCATGGTTTAGGTTTGAAAATATTTATTAAAATGAATTTAATAAACATGAGGATTAAATATTTAATCTTAATTAAATATTTTGAGTTGGGATTAGGGTTAGGAAATGATGGGATTAGCCTTTAATCGAAATTAAAGAAGGATTAGAAGATTCTAGAAGAGGTTAGTGGTCTTAAGGAAATTGGCCAAGTTTTGGGCAAAAAATAAATAAATTATTTATTTTGGGATTTTCGGTCAATTTATTAATTAAATAATTAATAAATAAGGAGATAATGTTTAAATAAGATTTAAACATTTTTGGGAGGGATTCTTTAATTAAATATTTTTAATTAAGATAAAGGGATTTAATGACATAAAAGTAAATTAATTAATTAACAAATGATGATGTCATCATGGGTTTTTCAGAAAATAAAAATACTTTATTTTCTAAAGGATTTTTAGGTGTCTACAGGGTCCATCTTCCTTATCTTCCCCTGCATTTATGGATCGATTCTCTTTTTGAGAGTATTGGTGCTGCTCTTGGGGAATTTTTGTTGGTAGATGGTGATTCTTCTAATATTTTTCATTCTACATATGCTCGTATTGTTGTGGATATTGATCCTTCTAAGGGTCTTCCTACGAAGATAGTTATCAACTCCTCTAAAGGAAGCTAGACTCAGACCCTAGATTACAAAGGGATTCCATTCGCATGCAGAAGATGTTTCAAAACTAGGCATATGGCTACTCAGTGTGGATTGGGTAAAAAGAAATCTGTTGCATCTTGGTGGAACAGTACTTCTGCTCAACACTATTTGGTGGAGAAGAAGCCTGTTTTGCTGAAAAGTTTCTTCCAGGTGGCTGCGCAGGTCTCCCCTCCTCCTCCTTTTGATTTGGTTGTAGTTCCTATGTGTCCTCCTATTAGTGCCCCTCCAGTTGATTCTTCACCTAGTTTGGTGGGGAATGTTGTGTCTCTAGTTTCTCTTGGTGTTGCGGGGGTTATGGCTGCTAGTGGTTCTATGGATGCTTCTCTTGCAGGTTGTTCTAGTATTTTGGCTGCCTCTATTGGTTGCCATCATGTTCGCTCTAGTTCTAATGATCCTTTGTGTTGGCAGGTCGAGGCGGCTAGAGTTGAAGAGGGTTGGATTACTGTTAAAGGAAAAAAATTTAAGTCCTCCTCTTTTGATATGACTCTTCGCTCCCATCAGAAGGGAGCTAAAGGAAAATCCTAGATTTGGATTTTTCTTTAGGTTGGGTTTGCATGAAGGTTGTTTCATGCATTGCTTCATCCAGGTTGTGGGTGTTTGTTGTAAAACCCTCGCTTCGGTCTTGCTCCATTCCATTTAGAGGGCTATTTTGAATATCTTTTGTGACTTCTTTGTATAGGGTTTTGGGGCCCCTTCAAAACTTGCTTTTACCTCAATCAAAAACAATTTCATTTTCTAATTATTCATGACATGAGTTTCTTGAAATCCTTGGCCCAACATTGGAATGATATTCATAAAAATAATATTTTTGATGTGAATAGCATACAAGTCATATTTACTAGTGTTATGGGCTTAGCTTCCATACAACATGATAAAAAAAAGCATCACACTAGTTGTTATAAAGATGTTTTGATTACTAGAAAAAGCAAGTTTTGAAGGGTCCCTGAAACCCTTTACAAATCCAACATTGGAATGATATTCATAAAAATAATATTTTTGATGTGAATAGCATACAAGTCATATTTAGTACTGTTATGGGCTTAGCTTCCATACAACATGACAAAAAGCATCATCACACTAGTTGTTATAAAGATGTTTTGATTACTAGAAAAATCAAGTTTTGAAAGGCCCCCGAAACCCTTTACAAATCCATAAACAAAAGATCGAAAGAAGTTACAACAACAAAAAGAAACAACAACATAGAACAGCCCATAGGAGGGCTACATGGGCAACAAAAGACAAGAAAACGGGAGAAAGCCAGCCCGAAAGACAAAAAAACCAGCTCAAGAACCAACTCAGCTGACATAATACATTACTCCAACTTTTTCATCCAGAGTCTTCTCCATTCTGGCCTGGATATTGTCCATCCTCCCAATGATCCATTTCAGTTCTTCAACATTCTTCTTAACAGTGGGGGATTTCTTCTTGCTGCTAGCACAGGCTCTAGAACTCGGCCCACCAGTAGCCTCCAAGGTATCATTCTTGTGATCAATTTCCTCATCAAGGCCGCTATCCAGCATGTTGATTATGGCTTTGAGATTGATGTTGGAAGCTTTCAAATTGTCCTTATTGTGCTGGAGGATATCAATAATCGTGCTCTCCATATTATCCACCTTTTTTTGCACATCAGAGATAACAGAGTTAGAGATCTGAGTCAAATTACCCTCATTGAGCCATGTTTCCAGCGTCTCTTAAAGACTAGCATTAATGACCTCAAGTTTCCTGCATTTAAGATTAAGCCTCTTTATCTCACGGAAGCACCACTTGTTGAATTTGAAAGAGTATAAAGCTTCAGCTTTTGCAGTTTGAAGGGCACCAATAGTGACTCCCTCCTTATAAAGATGTTGACATCTCTCAAAACATCATATATACTACATAAGCATATTAAATATTAAAATATAATAATGTATACTTAATAATTGTTTATGATGTATAGTAATTCTAACTTCTTCTATAATTTCACCATTACATAGATTGAATGAGTTTTATAATATTTATTAAAAACCTAAAATGTAATATACTTCCATTTTTTATCATTATGGATATTGGTTGGTTGGTTAAAACATAGCATTATTTTTTTGCTCCCAAGGTTCAAATCTCTATTGAATATTGACCTCCATTTGGCTCTTGAAGTTAAGATCTCTATTCCTCTCACAAGCTTGAACTATTTTAAATTATCACAACCTTACAAAGATAATATTTTTATTAAAATATTTGGTAATTTAAAGCATATTGATCTATTTAATTAAAAAAGGTAATTTTTTGTATCCTTTCAAATTCATAATTTAAAATATTAGAAATTGAGAGTCGTAACTAGAGTTTTGTTTCAAAGCTAAAATAAAGACTATTAAATATAATTTATGTCAAATAAATAAAAACATTAAATCTAATCAACATTTTAAACATAAGACTTTACCATCACTTTCGTTTTTTAAGTATATTTAAGCTATTAAGTTTTGTTATGAACGTGGTTCCATCAGATGTAAAACAAAATACTCTTGGTGTCGTCCTAACAACTGTCTCACATTCCCCACTGCCATGGGAAATTATGGCATACAACCCAAAATGTTGTAAATACATGACAGGTTTTCTGGTTTTCAAAATTTGTGCATCTATTTTTTCTGTTTTTTTCCCTACTGAATCCCAATTTCAGTCCTCATCTTTTGTTTTGTTGATTTATTGCTGAGAACCATTTTTTGCTACAATAATATCGAGTACTTCAATGCCCTGAATCCAAGCCAATCCTAGCAACCAAATTTTCCTTGAAGAGTAGAAACACTATGGACTATTACAGTTAGTGTCAAACATTAGATTCAGTAATTGGTAATGTCTTTTAGAAATATTAGCCAATTTTAACTGGATTAAAATTTTTGACTCAAATAGGTCTACTTTTGCAGGTAAATTTAGATGGTGTATTGAATTGATGGTTTGTGATGACAACATCTATTTAATGGTTGGATAGTGCCGAACACTGATCACTCAAGTGACCCTCTAGCTAAAGGATTTTGTCATTTGTGCCAAGGCATCATTCTATTTATGGTGTTGGATTCTTCTCTTTTCAGCATAGTCTTTATGATCACATTGTTTACAAAGTAACTGTAAATAATTTTAAAACTCATGAAAGATTTTTGAAATATACATACTGAAATTTTTTCTTTCATAAGCTATATTGCATTAAAAACGAATAAAAACCATACAAGTTGGAGTGTACATGATGGCTGTTATTTTGCGTACCATTTCCATGCATGAATTAAATTGACAGTATTTACATTGCAAAAATGTGATCTGGTAAAGAAAATTAAATGGAAATCCCCAAATATAATGGGAGCTTTGGGACAGAGTAAGGATATCCATTAGAGCAATATGGTAAGTGGATTTTTGTCAGATGTACTTGGAAATGCTCTGGTAGACATGTATGGAAATTTAGAAGCACAGACAAGGGCATGTGGACTGTTTGACATAATGCCTGAAAGAGATGTCATTCCATGGAATGCAATGTTTCAGAATATGCGGAGAATGAATTTGTTGAAAAGGCTTTAGAAACTTTCTATGCCAGCGTCCTTCCTGCCTGCCCAAATGGAGGCCTCGAACAGGGTGTTTACCTACATCAAAACATAATTGTGAGGCAACTTTTTTAGATATTATAATTGGAAATGCTCTGGTAGACATGCATATAATATATGGAATCATAGATGTATGAAAAATGTGGAATCATAGACAGAACCTGAATTGTTTCACAGAATTCCTCAAAGAGATGTCATCGCATGAAATGTTTTACTCAAGAAAATACAGGTATTCTTACTGTGATTCCATGAAGGTATTGTTACTGTGTATTTGAAATCATCTTTTTTTGGCGTAGGATGTAAATTCAAAAAGAATTTGTGACGAATTAACTATGTTCTCTGTTTTGAAGACTGTTACCATAAAGGAAAACTAGAGACGAGGAGGAAGAAATAGCTAATCCCTGCCTGGAAAATATGGCTGAAAACATTTCGTGAATGGAATTTGGGTGGGAAAAATCTTAGTCATGTTGTGCTTCTAGGTGTTGGTCATGAGGTTTCAGCTGACCAAAGTCTTCACTCTGAGAGAATGGTTGAAAACTGGATTGCATAGCATCTAACTTCTTCAGCACAAGTGAGAAATATACTCCTACAAGAAGTAGCAGAGGCCAAAATTTCAGTACTCGTTGAAAAAATCATAGAAAAGGAAATTTGGTGAATTCGTAAAGAGGATAGTTTTAAAATCACCTACCCAATTAACATTTCATTGAAGAAATTGAAAAAACAAAACATGACAGTCAGGAAAACGCACACAAGAGCATAGAATCACCTGGGACGACGAGAGAAAGGCAGGCGAGTGAGGGCTGCAAAGGGGCAAGAGAGACATCAAAGAGGAGTGGGTGGCAAAGTAATTGCTAGTGCTACTGGTGTTTGAATTGGCAAGCACAGGAGAGGCCATGGCGCCGACCAAGAGCTGGTAGAAGGACCTGCAATCTGAATCAAGGGCATCATTCTCTGTTTCATTGAGAAAGTTGTTGAGGGCACCTACACGCTTGTTTGACGAACTCAGAATTCATTCACAAAAGTGTCGATCTGTGCTGAAAAGATGAAAACATGGGATTTGGGGCAAATGCAATGCTTATTGACTGGGCGAGGTCATTCTCAAGGCAGATAGAGATAGACATTGGAGAAAGTTCTGAGGGGAGAGCTTTTTGGAAGCTTGAGGAAAAAAACTACTTAATATGTACATTACTGTGGTCGCTCATTATAATTTTAAGATTTTTTTCAATAAATTGAAAATTTCTCCTTACTGTTTTTCCCAACAACCAATAAGAATACAGTAAATTAGCTCTTTTTAGATTTTACTATACGAAAGACATATGTGTAAAAAATTCTCAAATGCTATTGGTTGGACTAAATGGCAATATGCACAATATGCACCTAAACAGATGCATAAGTAATCCTGCCGTAGGCAGCAACTAATAAATCTTCATAAAATAAACTCTGTCTTTGGAAAGTTTAGTTTATTATAAAATAAACTCTCTGTCTTTGGAAAGTTTTGTTCTATCAGAGCTCTGCTTTACAGTTCAGTTTAAATTACATAACACTTTTCAAAGAGTTTACATTGGCTATGTAATGAATAAATATTTTACATTGGCTATTTTAATACCTGCAACCTGTTTAAGTCTGAATTAATTAAAGATTTTGTTCGACCCAGCCTAAAAAAGACCCAGAATGATCAAACCTTCCTTTTGTCTGATTCAAACTATTGAAAATCCCTGAATTAATTAAACCCCTATTTATCTGATCCAACCTCATGAAAACGCCTGGATTGATCACATCCCTTTTCTGTCTGCTCCAACATCAACATCAATAGACTTACCCTTATACTTTTCAAACAACTTTGCTGCTTCAGACTGCCCATTAGAAACTTGTCGGCAAAACGTTCTTCACTTAGTCCATAAACACTAGCTAGACTCTTGGGAAGTCTGGATGGGTCTGTTTCCCTTAAAAATTCAATTACCTTATGACGAGGTTGAATACTATTCTCCAGGCTATTATTTAAAAGGTTAGGATACGAAACCACAATGTTTGGCTGAAAGCCAGCAGTATTTTTCAGGAAATCCATGGTTTTCGTTATCTTATCAGTGCCATTAGTGAGCACGCTAGGAAACCTTCTTACAATCTGCAGAATTTCATTCTCTAAAAGACCCAGCTCTGCTAAATGTTTTAGTTTATTTTCAAAATTTTCAAGCCCGGAACTATCAACTGTTGCAAGGGCGATTGCAAATGTAAATGTTTTTGATCCCTCCAAAACACCCAAGTTTCTTACATATTCAATCTTCAATTTAAGCACCTCTTCACTGCCCAAAATTAAATGGGGCCTTCTCGTGATTAAATATAAGACAAGTTCATCTTTCATACCTGATTGTTTTAATATATCTAATTTAAGGTTCAAATTGTCAATTTTGCACAGCAAAAACCTTGGATGCCGCATGAGAGTTTTGCACAGATTAACTTTTGAACCAAATGCGCCTACAAGCAAGGGAATTTTAGGGCTTAGATTTTTTTCCAAATTGCTACTGAGCAATCTGGGTTCTCGAGATATGATGTGTCCGAGGTTACTTCCAGTAAAACCTAGTGCCTTGATGAACTCAATCTTGGGCTTTAACTGAGTATCCACTTTGAGCTGCAATCTACTTGGGTCTAGATAAACGATTTTCCTTACCTGGTCTTCGGTGAAACCTGAGTCCCTGAAGAGCTGGATTGCCTGCTGGGCTCTGTGGATAGATTTCGCTTTGAACAATGTGGGTGTTGGATAAAGTGTAAGGTAAAATATATAAGGGAAGATTGAAAAAAAAATAAGTAGGTAAAATATATAAGGGAAGATTGAAAAAAACTTTAAAAAAACGAAGTAGGTAAAATATATAAGGGAAGATTGAAAAAAAACAAAGTAGGTAAAATATATAAGGGAAGATTGAAAAAAAACTAAGTGTCCCCCTCTTAAGATAGGTTTTAGTTTACCATTTGCGTTTTAGTTTATTATTTTTACTATTTTTAAAGATAATATTATTAAAATAATTATCATAATATATTAATATTTAATTATATTTAAATTTTTATTACTATATTTTTACATTAGAAAATATTAATATATTATGATAATATTCTTTTTTGATAAAACAATATTTTATAATGTAAGTAATTAAGAAATTATATATTATATATTACTTACTTTTTAAAAAGTCAAAATAATTACACTATTAAAGTTTTCATATATAATTTTAAAATTTTAAATTATATTTATATTTATAATAAGTATATTATAAAATATTATATATGATTTTTATAATATATTTTATATAAAGATCTTGATAATATTATTATTAAACTATTATTATCTAACTGTAATCTTGAATCATATAGTATTAAAAAACAACATGCATTTCATTTTTATTTATACTTATAATAATTATATATTATAAAATATTATATAAATTTTTTATAATATATTTTATATAAATTTTTTTATAATATTATTATTTAACTATTATTATGTCAAATAATTGTATGATGAGATTGAAAACCTAGCACAAAAAAACAATTCTATAACTGATTACAACATAATCATAACCACTTAATACCTGATTTTAACTAGGTAAGTAAAATTCAAAGTAATTAATTTGTTTACTCTATTTCAAAATAGGTATTAAAAAAATCATATGTTAATTAATCAATTATTTTTAATAATTATACTTAATCTATTATTTATTAATTTTATATTAATTTTGTTGTAAAACTACTTGATTATAATAGTTTAATAAATATAACTCAGGTGAATCAATATATTATTATTTTAGTTATTACAAAATATATATATATGTATATATACTTACATATATATAT